>MU832896.1:0-64735 GCA_029204225.1 Diphasiastrum complanatum | reverse complement strand
CTTCATAGATGAAGCCAGCATCCAACAATTTTTGGAGTTTAAGATCAGATCTAAGAGGTTGATTTGTTCAAATCCTTAAGTGAAACCTCTAAGAAACGTGTAAAGCAAAAAAATTTGTGAGAGTGAAAGCTAGGAATTTTTGTCAAGATCTAAGTGTGTATCATTCAAGCTTGTGTGCTAGTTTGATAGAGACAAGGCTATAGGAAATCTTGTGAGCTTTAGGCCTTTCATAGATCTTTAAAATTCATAAATCTTTGTGATTTTTAGAAGAACATTCATTCTACAATGTCATCCATGGGTGGTTATTTGTTGGAATCAAGTGAGAGACTCACTTCCACAAATTATTCCATTTGGAAAGGATGGAATCACTCCTAGTGATCCATGACCTCTTTGACATAGTTCTAGGAGTTGAGGAAGAACCTCAAGCTGCCCAAGAACAAACCAAATACAAGAAGAGAGCAAGATTAGCTCTACATTGCATAAAGTTGAATGTATGCAATGACCTCTTGAAGGAGGTGTCTTATTGTGCCTCATCAAAAGAGGCTTGGGATTCATTAAAAAGTATCTATGAATCCAATAACACTTCAAGAATCCTCATGCTAAGGAATCAAGTCTTTCAAAGCATGAAAGGAAGTGGAGAGAGTGGACAAGATTATGTCCTTAGGATCAAATCTCTTAACAAGGAATTGAGTGCTATAGGAGAAAAGATCCAAGATCAAGAGCTAGCACAAATCATATTGAATGCCTAGGTGATGAGTTCACCAACTTGGTCCAATGATTTGCTATTCAAGACACTCTTCCATCCATTGAATAGTTGCACAACGTTCTTGTGGCCGAGGTGTGTTCATAATTTTTTTTCTTACTGTTGGTAGAGACATCGTTTACATCGTAATCGTCTCTCATGTTTTGCTTCCATCATGGCTCCGTTGCAGTCGCAACAATCGTAGACCACGCAAACCACCTTTCCTTCATCCACACCCAATAAACCAAGAACAATTTAATGGCCATACATTCGGTGATATTTTCTTCAACAGACTCTACTTTGAGACATTTAAAACGCTCAATGTAGTTTTGAACCTACTCTTCACGACACAACTTGATATGGGTGATTTGGATGAATGGGCTCTGAGTCAATTTGGATGATTTGAAATGCTTGATGAGAGCGTCCTTGGGGGTAGTCCAGGAAGCAAGATCAAGGGCTTCAAGGTTGAGAGACCATTCTTTAGCTGTTCCATAGAGTACCATCGAAAATAGTCGGAGCTTTTTGGTTTCAGAGGTATCTCCATAGAAACGACATGCATTATCAAAGTCTTGGAGAAATCTAACTGGGTCAGATTCTCCATTGTACTTTGGTGCATCGATACGTGAAATTCTGTGTTCTAGTCGTGGAGGAGCCGGATTGAAAGATTCAGCACAGTCTCGAGACATGATTCAGTATGAGGAGCAGAATACATATGATCAGCAAAGACATCCTAGAAAGTGTGAAGCATGTTTCACTTCCATTCATTTTGATAATTAGCTGGCAGACCTCGAATGAACTACCATAGTGCCGGTTTTGCATCGAATGACAAAACTTTGTTCCACAAATCCAAATCGTCCGCAACCACAAACAACTTTTTGAATACTTGCATGGATTTTACCCATGTGGTAGGTTTGGGTTGCAAATCACGCAGCCACGATGAAGCCTTTCCTATAGAACTACGCTCTCGATCTTCCAAACTTCCGGAATTGCATGTAGATTGAAATAGCTGGTCCACTTGGTTAACTAGTCGTCTACCACCTCTGGCTTCTTCTCTTTCTTCTCCACCGAAAAAGGTTCTAGCTGAAAGCCCAAATTTGGCGAAGACAGTTTTAACTTGATTTAACAGTATCTCCACTTATTGATCCCTTATATTGTTCCAATTGTTCATCTCAATAAGTGCTTGACTTATTTGCTAATAAATCTGTAAATATGTACTGTACCCTCAAGACCTGCATTATCATTTGCCATTATTCATTGCCTAAAACGAAAATTGGCTTAAATTAGTCAACAGATTCAAAATCTTCAACTAAAAGTGGAAAAATATTGGATCTTCATTATTGGCTAATTTTATCTCAACAAGGTCTTTCACTTCATTAAACTAATTATGTTCAATCAATAAATGACAGATTTGGAACAATTTCGAACTTTCACAAATCACTAAAAAATTTACGAAACTAGGATTTTTCGAATTCGGTTCGACATGGACCAAAGTGTGAAAATCGATTAAAAGTGTCAATCATTCAGTTTCACAGTTTCCATTCCACTCCGAACTCATTACGTAACATCTGGCATGCATCAGACTTCACATGCATCAATTTTCTCAAAAAATCAAAAACTTAGGAAAATAGCTTTTGTTTTTCAAAAATAGCAGTCATGCATGAAATTGCTCAGATCAACCTATTGTACACCTTGTACCATACATCTAAACATGCATACAAGTTTTCAAACATTCTCAACACTAGAAAAGCACTATACAAGTTCACATGTATGCATGCAATCAGAACAATTTGAAAATTTTTCAAATTTTAGTCTAAAAATTGCCAAACTTCCGACGACCATAACTTTTGCTACAAGACTCCGATTTGGTCACACTGTAAAGAACAATACAGAGGGAGAGGAGATTAGCAAGACACTTGCCATGTAGGCTTCACACGTGCGAGCTGTAATAGACTAAAATTGCAGTAGGAGGGTGCACTTTTTCTAGGGAGATTACAAAATACATATCTAGCCCAATATGCATTCAATCAGAGGTTACAAGCACTCTTTTTAGGTTCATTAGAGAGTCAAAGAGGCTTCCATCAGGTCTAGCAAGCAATCATAATCTCAGATCATGCAAAAATTGCATTAATGGAGTCCTTCAACAAGCAAAACTTCAAGATATTGGTGCCTAAGCCCCCCAACTCCAAATTGGGTGCATGATGGATCAAGTCAGAGGCAATCCATCATATATTTCAGCTTGTTAGTGAAAGTGTGAGTGGCTTGACTTTATTGTACATTATCGATATAATGTATTTTTTTTAGAACTAAATCGGGTGCATGACTTTTGATAGAATTTTGCCAACGTACATCAAGGCTCAAAATATTTTTTCATCTTATCCTTACAATGATGCTAGAATGAGCTTTGACATACAAAATGAGGATTCAATCGAAGGTAAGGCTCAACTTGGAAGGTTTGCACTCTGTCATGTGAAATCTCTCCAATATCTTGCCCACATACTTGTTTTGACATAACCTCATATCACTACCAGTTTGCCATACTTCGACACCCAAGCAATAGTGCATAAGATCTAAATCTGTCATCTCAAACTGCTTGCATAAGTTGGCTTTGATAGAATGAGTGAGGTTCTCGTCATTGTCCGTGATAATGATATCATCAACGTAAAGTACAATCAAGGCAATGTTGTCATCATTTATAAGAACATAAAGGTTTGGATCTGAATTTGTTCTTACAAACCCATGAGAAAGAAAGTAACTGTCAATGCATCCATACCATGCGCGTGGCGCTTGCTTAAGGCCATAAAGTGCTTTGTGTAATTTACATACCTTCTGTTCTTGCCCTTTTGCCATGAAGCCCTGCGGTTGGACCATGTACACTTCTTCCTCTAAGTCACCATTCAAAAATGCGGACTTCACATCCATTTGATGGATCTTCCACCCAAAATGAGATGCTAAGGCAATGATAAGGTGTAGCATAGTCCACTTAGCCACTGGATCAAATGTCTCTTTATAGTCAATTCCTTTGCTTTGCTCATAACCCTTCACTACTAGGCGTGCCTTATACCTTGCTATCGTGCCATCTACATGAAACTTTGTTCTAAAAACCCATTTGTTGTCAATGGGTTTCTTTCCAAGTGGTAGACCAACCAACTCCCATATATCATGCCTATGGATGGATTCTATCTCCTCTTCCATTGCCCTTTGCCACTCTTTGTGATCTTTTGCCTCATCAAAGGTTGATGGCTCTCGACACTTCAAAATGTCAGTCATTAGGGCATAGTTCACATGATAACAATCGGGAGACTTCCTTTCCCGCGTTGATCTTCTCACTTCACCTTGTGTGCTAGATCCTGGTTGATTTAGTTTTGCGTCCTTCATGATCTTGTCATACCATTTTGGTATCTTAGAACAAAAGTTCTCAAAATCATCAGATTTGTATTTGTCCCTCTATCAGATCTTAGCACTTTGATGCGTGCATCCAGTTGGTTCTCTACCAAAGTCTTGAACTCTTTGAAACGAGTAAAAAACATCAGATTTCTTCTTCAAGAAATAAATCCATGTTCTCCTAGAGTAATCATCTATAAAAGTCATAAAATAATATGTTGTCCCCAATGACATGGTCTTCATTGGGCTGCACAGGTCGCTGTGAATAAGTTCCAGCGGTTTCTTAGCTCTTGTAGCTCTACCTTTCTTGAATGTCTCCCTGTGATGCATTCCCATGATGCATCCTTCACACATTGCATGATGATCATCTTGAAATGCCGGTAACCCTATTACCATCTTCAGTTTCATCATCAATTTCAAGCTCCCATAGTTCAAATGACCAAGTCTTCTGTGCCACAACTCAGATTGAGATGTTGTTGAGATAGCCAAACCATAACTGCTTGAAACTCCACCTGTAGGCTATAAAGTGTATGCCAAAGCCAACTGTGATGTCAGAAATCACTAATAATGACCTACAATTTTTGGCTTACCAGGCCACCCGCCGCTCTTTTGCCAAATTGAAAGCCAAACTGGCGTCGCTTTCCAAAATGCTTCTCATCACCAACTCCTAGCTACCTGCCCAGTGGAATGGTGAAATTACTTCTGGTGCACTTCGAACACTTTATCCACGACAATCAGTCTATTTTGGTGTACCGTACTTGTAGGTACAGTCAGGGTGTCCTTCGTTTGGAGGCTATAGCCTTTTGTTTGGCCAAAATAGGCTAAAGGAGGTGAAAATAAGGGTAATTTGGATTTTTGAAGTGTTTCTTCAGTGTGAAGAAACTTCACCTTTCACAAACTTTGGGACCCAACAATTATTTTAGTTTGAAGATTTTTAATGAAGTTGCAATGCACTTTGCACTTGAGACCCCTTCTTATGAAGTTCAAGTTGAAATCCAACAGATCCAATGGTCACCTAAAATCTGACTGCCTAGATCATTTCTTGGCTAGTCAACTTTAACCATTGATCACAATAGTTCTGGATCCAACGGTCATGATCATTCAGGCGCATCAAGTTCTGTTCTCGAGAACACTTCTCCCTTCCGCACGCTACAGAATAGTACGGTTGACCGCACATCTAGTCCCGCGACTTCCCTCACATCATCTCTGATATTCTTCACACTGATTTCTAGCGATGGCCACCCTGCTGATCACTCTTTCTCTTCCAATGCTCCACGGCCGCCCGCGGCTTCTTACAAGCTGATTCTCCTTACTAGGGCGCCCTTCTCTAGCTCTTCACAGCCACAAAAACAGATTTGTATTGAGAGAAAAGAGCTTTTTCCCTTCTTGAAACCCTAGCTGTCAAAGAAGATGTTTTTGAGTTTTATCTGATCTTCTTGAGAATCTATCTAAGTAGTTGTCTATCCCTCTGAGGTCACCCTACAACAAGCAATATTCTGTTCCAAAAGGCTCTCAAACGGTGTTCGATTGGATTCAAACCAATCACAAATGCCAAGCAAACCTCCAAAAGAATTTCCAGCTTTACTTTTTGCTTGCCCTCTGATTCAGCTGACAATCCCCTGCCTCTGAATCTTCTTACAGTTTTTGAGCTATTCCACAAATCTCCACATACTCGGTTTTGTGCTTGCTAGCCAACAAACCATCGTGAATTCGTAGCTCTCTCTTCTTCTCCGATGATTCAAGCCACCAAGGGGCTCTGATACCAAGTTAAGAAGACACAATTTAAACACCCGACTGGATCAATCACCACAGCACAACGTCTAAAAAGTTCTCAAAGGGCTCATAAAAGAAAGATGGTCCGATAACTCTAGAACTAAGCACACGTGGTGCCGTCGAAATAAGAAAGCACTGTATAAGTCGATCATTGCTATTTTAACTATAAGCTTATGAGTTATCTGTCAGATTGTGGATAATTTTAAACTGTAATTATAATTATTTTATTATTTCTTTAACTTTAATCTCTTAAGTTAGGTTATTTCATCCAGTGTTTCATGTAAATGCTTTGCATGAAGGTGATGTTACTAACTTATGGTGAATATAACCTAGATGGGAAATTTATTGCCTAGTGTACTTTTTCAAACCTGAATTGTACTCCAGTACAGAGATTATCACTTGGAAAATAGGATTATCTCTGAGTATTTGTTTGATGTGAAAGTTAGGCTAAGGATAATGATTTTCTAGGTTGATATTTAAAGTTAGAATAACTGTTCTTGTTATTCTTTCCTGTTTAGAGAGCTTATAAGGATAGAGGCAGTTTAAAGAGGGAAAAATGTTATGTCCATGACCAGTACGTAGGATTCAGTATACTCCTAGTCTTGGATACATGATACTCCAATAAATCAAGCTGTTAGTTATGCCACGTCATACTAGATGTGACCCAAAAGTAACTAATATCCTTGTGAGGCCCAGAACACACTAAATGGAGTTTAGACAAGGTTTGAGACAGTGTACGCATGTGTAGAGTTATCAATAGCAATTCTATGAATAGTTGGTCCATGCTTAGGACTCTATTCTAGGTGAATCTATGTATAGAAAACTTAGGGCTATGCATGGCTATGTGCCCAGGTTGCTTTTGACTCTATATATTGAGGCCAAACTCGCCCTACTCCTTATTGTGATCATTGATTGATTGCCAGGGTTTCACTCTACCTTCATGCTTCCTATTCCTTGGCTTGGGGGACAACTTAGATTCCCTAGCTTTCTCTCATAGAAGAAAGTTTTTATGGGGGATTATCGACATGTTTTGGTGCCACACGTCACCATCCTAGGTGGTCACGTGTCGCCGATAGGACCGTGCTTGATGGGGACCCACTATGTTATGCCCCTTTTGCCATTTACTCAATCTACCTGGGAGTTGGTGGATGGAGAGCATGTGCAGTAGCCAGGATGTATCTCCAGGCCAGGAGATGTGTGCTAGGGAGATCCAAGGGCAATGGTTGGTGGTATGGGATGGATGTAGTTATCACAGGAGGTTGACTAGGCATGAGGATGTTGATAGCTCCAGTGCATGAGGGTGGGTTGGTTACTGGTGCATCATCACTAGTATGGGGCGTGCGTCAACCTTCAAGGCAATCGGAGATTTATGGGAGTTGTAACACTATTGTTATAAAAGTTTCATTTTAGTGAGCTGAAATGAACATAAGATGGCTACAATTTTTTTTGGAGAATCAGTAGCATAAAACTTCTCATGATAGTGTTAGAGACAACTTCTTGAGCAGTCAAGGAATGAAGCCCCATTTGTTGCTGAACTCATCAAGGAAGATGTCGGTTGCAAAGAACTCATTATAAGCTACTATAAATTTGAAAGGACCTCTCACATAGTCTGACTATAGTGAATGTAAGAAATGGAAATAACGTAAGAGAGAAATCAAAATTTAAAAAAGTAGTGTCTGAGGTGTCATAGGCCACTCTGCACTGAATCAATGTAGTCTAATGTTGATCATTCATTCTAGCAAGAATTGAACTACTTAGAAATATTAAATCATAGACAACA
Source organism: Diphasiastrum complanatum (assembly GCA_029204225.1). NCBI lineage: Eukaryota > Viridiplantae > Streptophyta > Lycopodiopsida > Lycopodiales > Lycopodiaceae > Diphasiastrum > Diphasiastrum complanatum. The sequence goes on along the minus strand of MU832896.1, from coordinate 57,059 downwards.
ATCTACATATAAGAGTGATGGAGGGCACAAATATTTTCATACAAATTATTGATACATCATCAAATTGATGTAATGAATCACTAATGATTGCAACCATTAGCTACTATGAAAGCACTATAGAAAGCATGAATCTACAACATGTGATGCTTTTCTCAAGAGCAGCCACATCCCCTTTAATAGGAAGCATTGACGACCTATATATAGAAGAATGGTAACTAGTTTACATTACAAAAAACTATTATTAGGTAATGACAATGTAAAGTAGTTAAATGAGATTCATGAAGCATGGACCGTACCCCAATCAACTAAAACTTGAAAGTCATAGAATTCTTGGTGAAGTGATTTTTGTATTCATAGGTAGCCTTTGCTCAAATGCGATGATCAAATAAGTCTAGGCAGAGCAAGATCTACATTTTGAGTAGTACCATGAAAATGTTGAAATATGCCTATTGGTATTTTTTTGAGTCGACAATTTTGTTGATTGGTCAAAGTCGACATTTCCTTGAGTGGACATTTCTTTGAGTTGGCATTTTCACAAACTGGTCAAAGCTGGGTATTTTGTCGACCAATGTCTATTAGCATTTTAATGTGTCACATTTTTTGTGATTCAATATTTTTATGAATTTATTCCTTTCGATATTTTTTTTTGACCCATGTCGAGCTCCGTGTATTTCTATAGATTGTGTGAATCTTTATTCATTTATGCAAACTGTCATTTTTGTGAAAGTGCTGTACTTTAGGACCATAAATGGATCTACAAAAGATCCACAAGAGTGATTGGATGCTTGCTTAACAATCTATCAAAAAACTAGACACAAAAAAGTTGATCTAGATTGGCAATTTGACAAACAACAAGCATTAACAATCAAAAGACTTGATCAACATTGAAATCCGAGCCCACACATGTGTAATACAGGCTGTAGTACGGCCTTCAACCTGAGAAAGAAGTAGAAATTGATTTGGTTTCATTTGGATCACAAAAACTCAATGTACATAGTGAACTAGCTTGAGATTGCCAATGAGCTCCAAAAATTTTCTATTTTCTCATTGTGGAGAGAGGGAATACATAGCAAATTCGACTTCCTTCTTGAAGTTAGGTGGATTTCCAGCATGTAATAAGGAAGTTAACTCACTCTCCTTGACCTAAAATGAAACCCTAGTCTATTTCCTAGAGTCATGCTTGGTAGATAGCTAGTTCGTCAAATTTTCCCCTTAAATCTAGGATTTAGGTCCTATAAACTAGGAATCACTACCAAAATGACATGACCAACCCTATGGACTTGACCTAACCTACATTAGGAGTGGGTTGCCACGTGGCATATTGGCCTCACATGTGTGGAATCCACTTATGTACAAAATTTACATTATACTACATGGTTTTGGATCAAGCTAGATTTGCCAATTTTTGGCAATTCTTCACAATTTTTTGCATGCAAAAATGCAAACCTATAGTTTGTTTGTACAAAACCGGTTTAAAAATTTATTGAATCCTCGCATAAAGTGAGATAAATATCCAACATTTGGGACTTTATCCTATGCTTAAATGGTAAACTCCATGGCATAAGCAAGTGACGTCATCTTGAAAAATCTCCTCATTTTCACTGTTTATTGTTCATATTGTTACATATTTACATTTGCATTAACAACAACAGGTCCACAAATTCCAAATAAAAAGTGCATTTTATTTAGATTCTAGCTCCTAAATACATTTTTGAAAATTTTAATATTTTATTCTCACTAATACTAGGCTAGAAAATAGTATTACAAGTTTGCTTTCATTTACAAGCTTCACTTGGACACGTACCTTTGCCACTCACCCTTTTAAAAATCACATATTAGTGTTACCATGCAAGCACCATAAGTTGGAAACATGACATGTGATCCAACAAAAACAAAGCTAACAGAACTTTATAATATAATTGGGTACATGATTCAACACTAGGAGACCAAGCACTGTATATGTAGTGGAAACCAATGTTTACAAACAATTGACAAAGTCTTATAACCAACAGATTCTTAACATTGAAACTTAAACAATCGAGAAACCAAAGCCTAACAATTGGCTAAAAATTCGTAACATGAAAGTTACTATGAAAATAAAAATAATTTTCTCATTATACTTTGACATATATCTTTGGCTTTGAAATAATTACTTAGCTTTCACATAGACATTTTAATGACATACTTAAATATCTTACTATCTAGAATATTTTTGACAAACTTTGTCTCCAATAATTCAAATGTATGTTTTACATCAACAAATTGGTGAATGGCTTTGATCATCTCTATCTTTTGAATTTGCAAATAATTGAAATTTGAGCTAAATTTAGATAAACAATTTGCAAGTGCACTTTTTGATTGAATGGATAGCATGTCAACTTTGTTTATGAATCTTGGAAGCTGAAAATGAAAAAAATCTAGAAAACCTCAAGAAACGATCCAATCTAAAAAAGGATTGTGAGCACTACTATAAACTAGAAGACTATGGACAACATTCATCAAATACTTGTGATAATAAAGAGGACCCAAAACTAGAAGATTAGGGACTATATTTACACTCAAAACCAATAACTATGGACAACATTTACATTCAACTAATCTCATATAGAAGCTCAAGGTCCAACATGTCAACCTCAAGTTTAATGCAATTGACCTCAAAGACCTTTCATTCAAGTAGCAACTCATCTCTTAGGAAGCATTCTAACCTCTTCCAATAGGAACAAGGATCCCACAATAGCACAAGATATTCTCACACAAGCATGCCACACTCAAACCTAGGTGGGGAGACCCATAGCCAATCACATCACGGATAACTTGAAACCAAAAAGGTTTTTTAATCTACCTTATTAGTCTTATAAAAGCATACTGTTAGTAGTCTAGCTTTATTGATAGAACTCATACTTATAATTAATACAACATACTTTGAAATGTTTTTAAATTGTAGTTTGAAAAGCAATATAAATAAAGACAGTATCAACCATGAATACTCCTCCTAAGACATTGTGGTAAGCCATTTATATCCCATTTGTTAGAGACATTCACGCACATTGTCCATGAGTGGTCCATGCTAAAAATGGTAAATGATTTTTTCTTATTAAAAAAATTAACTATAGATGTCTTATCTGGACCTCATCAATAAGGAACATTTTACTTTCCCCTTGCAACCTTAGAAAAATATTCATTCTCATTATGTGTAGATTTGCTTCATATAAATTCCATATTTTAGTGTTGTCATGTCAAGGTAAAAGGCAATGAACATCATGAAGTCATAGGCCCATTGTTATAATGGTACACTCCACATATTTACTAGCACTTACTCAAAAATTGTATTCAAAGATTTGTAACTTGTGATTCATCTACTCAATCAACCCACAAAATATCTCATTACAAGGCTGACTTGGCACAACCATTTAAAATTCTTAAAAAAATATAAGTACTTTAAGACCATTGCTATGACATGAAATTTACATTTTCTTCTTTTCAAAATAAATGAGAGAATATACCACGTAGTGGTGAAAACAAGCTTCTTGAATGTTGAGGCATTGCATGTCCTCATAAAACCTAGCTTGTTGACAAGGATTGCATGTGGGTGTTGCATTTTCCTATAAACGAATCTTGAAATAGGCTCAGTTTCTTTATAGAGTTAGCTAGAAAATCCATAACAAAAAAATCAAGTGACACTTTATCGAAGTTAGGTCTTCAAAGCTAAAGAACAAATAGGAAGCAAAAATTCTAATGAGGGAAAATATATTAATACAGAGACACCAGTTAAAGTCCCATCAGTGGCAATGAACCTAAGTGAAACAAGCAATAATTTGATGGCCCATCCAAATGGCTCAAAGCATGGTTAGGTGGTCCAGAAAAAAGATGCGGCTAGAAATTATCGAGGAAATGGTCCGAGGATTCAAACAGGTTGAACAATCAGATCAGAACAATCCTACTACTGCACGAAGGTAGTGGTCGACTAATTCCGTCGATGCGTGCACTACTACTGCAGTAGGCAAACACAAGAATAAAGTAGAGCTTAATTGTGCGGTTATTTGCGAAAATAGAAGAGGAGAAAATCAGACAAAGCAATAAGAAAGTCAGATAGGAAGACGTAGAAAATTCTAAAGCTCCATATCATTGAGATAGTGACACATAAAAGTTGATTATTATGTGAGCCAAAAAGTGGTTTTGAAACCTCACAGACATCAATAACTCTCGCACCACTAAGAAGTAACCTTCGTAGACCATCCCATTGTCTTCAAAATGTTGTTTTACATCAGTGATGACGTCTGAGAGCCAATGGGAAAGAACATTCACAAGCTTCACACAAGTTAGATCTGACCCAGATTCAGCTACTATCAAGAGGACGAGAGTTAGTTCCCAGTAGATTGCAAGAAAAATGATTTTCTGACTACAAAATAGTACAAAGAACCCTCGCATGACAAACCCTCGCACTGATATCAAATAACCTTCGCACTATCAATACAAAATAACCCTCTCTATCCACTGTGAAAATCTCAGGCCAATCACAGCTAGGATCAGAGAGATATATGGCTAAAATCACACTATTAGCCAACTAAAACTGATAAGATCTTGTCAAATCTAGGTTGCAATCACAACATCCATCAGGATCCAACATCCCTGGACTAAACCAAGTGAATGAACCTCAGATCAAGATGATCAGTACCCTCTACATCAGCCACCATCTATCCATCACTCTTTTGTTCCATTTCCATCTCTATTCCATCTTCTATCTCCATCTTTGTTAGATAAATCCATTCCTAATTCTATTTTTTATTTTCATCTGTACTGATCTATCTTATATTGATTCTTTTCTTTTTTTCTTCTACTGCAAAAAAAAAAAAATCGGAATACCAGCATCATTGTGCGAACCTTGAAGCAATCCACCAACCAACTACTTTGCGACATTCTAGTGCAGAGCTATGGAGACCGTCATTGCAGGATTATCTAAACTAAAGAAGTTCTCCGATGAAACCATCTGAGACTACACCCATAGGATCTTCCATCTAGTGAAGGGTTTCTCGATTCTTGAACATATCATCTTGGCAAAATACTATGTCAAAATGCCCAAAAAGATCAGATCTGGTATGGCAGAATTAGCATCCTACGCATCACTTGCACACCTTTGTAAGGATGCTGCCATGATGGAAATTACACGGAATGAAGGATTTTCCCTATCGCTCTGATGAATCATCAGATGGAAAATCAAAGGAACAAGAGTCAACAATGAGCGATGATCCAGCAAGAATGGAAACCTGTGGGAGGCAACTAAGTGGAGCAGAGTCAAGCGAATCAAGTGCAGCAAAAAACCAAGAACCTTGTAGTTCAAGTTGTCAGCAAGCTTATGCTCGCTCAATTAAATTTTTTGAGAAGGACGAATGTACCTTCTGCTTTGGCGATCATTCAAGTACAAGGTGTCCAATCAGGAATCCACGTTTTTCACAAGGACAAAATGCAAAGCAACAACTTCAACAGCCAGGTCCAAGGTTTCAACAGTCAGAAGCAGAATCAAGCTGACAAGGAGCTCAATTGAAGGATGGATATCAGATTGATCCATCTAAATCACAAGTTTCTTCAGCAACCAGTGGCAAGATGGAGGTATTGGTCATATCATCTTGCATGTCTCCAAACTCTAAAGAAGACCACAATAGCCTACCAGTCTATTTTGTGGAAGATCCTAAGGGGAATCTATTACCAGTGTATGTCTATCAATTTATAGGCGATGGTATACTACACTTGGTAAGATGCTATGGATGCGGAAGAAAACATCGTCGAGCCAAATGTCTACATCAAGGGGATCCATCAATATTCAAACTCATTTGTGCACAATGCGGAGTCAATCATCCATGTTGAGATTGCCCGATGAGAAATTCCCAAATAGCCAGAAGGCATTTGGCTTATGTAGATCGATATGCACCTGTGTTGGCCAATCCGCCTACAAATAGAATGCACTATAAACGAAAAATCCTAATGCCACTGGATTATGAACCGAGTGAGGAAGAAGGCAATTTGACAAAAGTCCCAAGGCACACGGACAAAAAGACAATAACATCACAGAAAACAGAGCTGGTAGAGTCTATCAAGCCAATGATAGCTGAGGAAGTCAAGAAATTGGCAACCAAAATATTCTGGCAGGTTCTATCAGGACTCTTGGCGCACTCAATGCCCATATTTATTAATGATGAATTATAAGGGGAGCCTGTATCAACGGAGTGACAAGAAGGCAGTTCAGCACAAGGTCCAAGGGAAAGTGCAGTCACGCAGCCTTCAAATGGGAAGTGCACTGGTAAAGAGAAGACTAAAGTTGATGATTGGCCCTTTGATGAGCAAGATTCAACCAAAGTCTGATTGTTCCACAAAACAACGGACCACTTAACATATGCCAGATCCAATTCTTTCCATTCTCAAAAGGCCAAATCCAGGGAATCCGAGCCCAAAATGACCAATTGTACAACAAGAACCAGCATCTACAATGATAAAGCCTTGTCCTCAATTTGTGAGATTGACTGCTGAGGAAAGTCTTCAGGTTCAAGCATACCATGAATACCTGGATAGACAGGGTTGTGAAAGTACAGTACTTTAGAACCATAAATGGATCTACAAAAGATCCACAAGAGTGATTGGATGCTTTCTTAACAATCTATCAAAAAACTAGTCATCAAAAAGTTGATCTAGACTGGCAATTTGACAAACAACAAGCATTAATAATCAAAACCATTAATGAAAATTAAAATCTGAGCCCACATGTGTGTATTATAGGCTGTAGTACGGCCTTCAAGTTGAGAAAGAAGTAGAAATTGATTTGGTTTCATTTGGATCACAAAAACTCAATGTACATAGTGAACTAGCTTGAGATTGCCAAATTATGAACTCCAAAAATATTCTATCTTCTCACTATGAGAGCTTGGAATACATAGCAAATTCGACTTCCTTCTCAAAGTTAGGTGGATTTCCAGCATGTAATAAGAAAGTTAAATCACTCTTCTTGCCCTAAAATGAAATGCTAGCCTAGATCCTAGAGTTATGCTTGGTAGGTAGCTAGTTGGCCAAATTTTCACCTTAAACTTAGGTGTAGGTCCTATAAAGTAGGGATGACCACCAAATAGACATGACCAGCTCTCTTGAATTGACCTAAACTACATTAGGAGTGGGTTTCCATGTGGCATCTTGGCCTTACATGTGTGGAACCCAATTATACACAATATTTACAATGTTCTACATGGCTAGATTTGCCAAATTAGGCTATTTTTCACACTCCTCCTCAAATCTAACATTGGAAACAATAATGTATCTATCTACAATTCTAAGGCCTGATCTTAACATTAGAAATGGTTTAGAAGATGACAAATGATCCCCAAAGATGATGACATGACCTATCACCATATCCAAGATAGAGCTTCTTTGATCTTGATCTCCTCCAAGATGAATGAAGAGTCTTGATTCTTCCTTGCACCTTTGCACTTAATTTCTTCCATGTTGAGTGAAGATGCATGAATTTGAAACTTGCTCCTCCTTGATCTTTATGCTTCTCTTTGAAGGAAATTTGATATCTCCATGTCTTGTGAAAATCACATTGATCAAGATCACAAAATATGTACTTGCTACTATTACCAAGATTTATCATGCTAAAATGACTAGTCCACAAACCATCAAAAGTAAGCATGATTTTCCTAATCTTGTAATTACAAGTGATATTGAACTTCATGAGGCTACATACTTGCTTATGGATATAAGCGTCCTTCAAGGATGTTTCACTTATTATCATAAAAAAGCTTACAATTTCTCTCTCCAAAAGGAAAAACACATTTTTCAAAACAATGAGTGTTTAACTCATTCTTGCTCTTCCTAAATCTTAGAGCACTCATTTGATCAAACAACCGATTTACTCTTAATTAGTTCATAACAATTTTTAGATCACTAAGACATAAAAACTTGTTCTCAAATGAGTCATTACACATCTTATCTTCAACTTCCTTCTTGATGAAGCCCTCAAGTTCCCTCATGTAGTTCTCATAGCATACCTCGGTTTGCCTCATGTAGATCTCATAGAAAAATGATTCATCAAGCATTGAAGTAAGAAAAGTGTTGAAAGTAAATGGTTGAGAATATTCCCCTTTATTACCTTTGCCAAGATAAGTGAGCCTTGAAGGCTCGGCCCTTGCATTTGTGGATCTTCTTGGAGCACTTGATCTTTGAGGTGGATCCTGAAGATTTCCATCACTTTGTTGCTCCTCCTCAATCCTTGCAAGATCATTGACACCAAGGTTGTTGATTTCACTTTCATTCACACAAGATACTAGATGCATCCACGTATCTCTTGTATAAACATCTAAGAATGTTTCATGCATCTTATCATCACTACTTGGTACATGAGAAAAAGAGTGTACATTTGAATGAATGATTTCCTCTTTTGCATCCACCTTGAACAAACTACCTTGTTTAACACCATTTGCTATGCAAATATCATTCTTCATGATGGAACAAACTCCATGCTTCAAGTGAACATCCAACACTAAGCAAGCTCTTGGTAATTGATGGTACAAAAGGGCCATTGCCTAGATCCATCCTTTTGCTAGATCCTAGACTTAATGAGATGGTATCAATACCATATGTCTTACATTCTTGATCATTTGCTAAAGAAACAAATTTATTAGCACCATTGAAAGAGTGTAAGGTTGATAATGTGTCCTTTTGGAAAGTCATGTGGGAGCTAGCCCCACTATCAATCCACCAAGTGTCCTTTGAGTTGCTTTTGCTTGTTGGAGTGGATGTAAATGCCATCAAAGATGAGATCTCCTCATCTCCATCCTCTTCATATGCAAGGTTCCCTTGTTTGTCCTCCTCCTCTTTTGCTCTTAGCCTCTTGTAGCATTCGGATGCATAATGCCCCTTCTTTCCGCAAAAGAAGCATTTTTGCTTTGACTTGTCCTTTGAGCTTGATACATCATCATCTTCTTTGGCCTCCTTGGGATGATTCTTCTTTCCATTGGTCTCCTTTTTGCCCTTGACTTGCAGATTGATTGTTTTGTAGATTTAATTGCTTTATATGACTAGTAGCACTATTCGATTTCTTGCTCTGATCACTGCACCTAAAACAACTCTTCCGCAAAGCTAAACTCAATTCACCGTAATTTTGTGCATGGCTATGGAATCAATTGCATAGATCCAACAATTTCAAAGCTATGATCAAGGTAGACTCGATCTGCCCAAATCTAATAAACATAGTTTGTATGCACCGAGAAATCTTTTCTCGTTGGTCGATTTCCAACATTCTTGAGTATTTTCATATTGTGTTGTGATTTTATGGTTCTATTGCTTTACAGTGTTGAAGAACTTCTGATGCTTTATCCCGGGAAGCGCTTTGGTGAAGATGTCTGCGACCATTTCTGTTGTGGAGCAGTATTGAAGGATCCCTTGCCATGAGAAGACTTTCTCCTGAATGAAATGATACTGGATTTCTATGTGCTTGGATTTGCCATGAAATCTGGTATTCAGTGACAGTGAAATACAGCTTAAGTTGTCACATAGAATGGTGGTAGCATTGAACGAAGTGTGATGTAAGTTGTGAAGTAACAACCTGATCCATATAGCTTCTTTTGAAGCTTGACATGCTGCGATGTACTCTGCCTCAATTGAAGAAATCCCAACTGATTTCTGCTTTCTTGTAGTGCTGCAGTGGAGACACGTCTTTGGGTAACAGGTGGAGATGTGGATGTAGAGGCAGCACCACGCATTCGTTTGCTGGCCGTTGTGTTAATGACTGCAGGTTGGGAGGAGGTAGATGCTTAAGATGGTGGGTGAAGGTTAGTATGTGGCACAAGGGTAGACAAGAGAGATGATTGTTGGAAACCGTGCACTTTCACCTCGAGAAGTGCGCAGGCAAAGTTACACAACAGGGGGCCTGCTGCAATTTGCTCACGGTTGTTGGGTTTGATGGAGTTTGTTAGTTCTCGAATAAGAAAGCTATGCCAATTGTATGGCACAACGGAGGGGTTAGAGAGTTCCAGAAAGGATTCCACTATCTGACTCAACAGCGTAGACTAGATTATGTCCTTGCGAAATGTTGAAATTTACCAGAAAGTTATTCAATAGATGCGCAGCTGTCTGAATGACGTGTTCCGTGATAGCTTCTATCAAATAACCATTGCTAGTCTGGATGGGGATTTCTGGTGTGGTTTGGGTGATGAATGATTTGATCAGACCTTTGGTGTGGCGATGGGAGATGGGTTGACGATCACTGGACATAATGCCAACGGTGATCATCGAGTCGACGTTAATCCTGACCTTGTATGTGGTACCTTGGTACATGAAGTGGAAACGAGCCTTGTCCTCGTCCCATGTGGCGTAAGCATGAAGGGCGAGGCCCATGTTAATCTCAGAATGGAAGAGCGCCGAGTAAAAACCCATTGCTTCAAGGAGAGGACCGGTTGTCTGCAGCCATGGTTGGATCAAAGTGTCAGAGGGTAGAGGCCAAATCTGCATGGCCTAAGGGATGTCACGCTGGATCACCTGTTTGGCGCCAGAGTCTTTAGAGGATGAGAAGGCCATGTTAGCAATGATGATTAGTGGTCAAAAAAGTCAAAAAAGTAGAAAAAATGGTGGAAAATGGAAAACAGTAGAAAACTGAGAATAATGAGTGTTGGATGACAATGATTGTAGTTCAGAGCGCAGATCAGTGTTGACAACTGGTAGGAAGTTTGGTTGAAAACAGAAAACTTGGTATTTTCAGTGAAAATTTCAGTAGAGCTTCGCTAGCAAAGGTGACAAATGACTTGAATTTAGCCCTTATATAGCGGAATTTAGAGTGCGTATTAGGTGAAATTCACTTTCCCTTGTTCAGTTCCACCAAAATTTTGGCAAACACCTTCTTCACAAAATTCTAAGACCTCAGGGAAGTCTACAAGAGTTCAGAAGGTGATTTGACTGCCATGCGAAGGTTTTGCGAGGGTTCAGGCTATCTGCGAGGGTTCAACTCTCGCAAGAAGTGATCTCTCGCACAACTTGTTTCTGTGATTGGATTTTCAAGATCAGACCATGTAGGTAGGCTAATTTCACTGTTCTGATTCCATTTAGGCACCTTGCGAGAGTTGGTAAGTTGATCTTGATGCTCTGCAAGGGTTCTGAAAATTTTGCTTATGGAAACTCTCGCATACACTAAAAAATGATGATTCCTCCATCAGGAACTCTCGCAGAGATTTTCATGGATGCATCTAGGTAAGATCTGGTGATTGTCCAATTTTCAATAGCTATCTCCCTGGGGATCTCAAAAAATCATGAAAAAAGTGCTCCTTCAGAGTGTTTTTTGACGAGATATCGAGATTTTCTGATTTTTAACTTTTGTAAACTGGTAATCAGCTTCATCCAGGCTTGATTTGACTATTGGTAGTGCTCTGGAAGTTCTGATGGATTTTTGGTAGTAGATACCTTAGTCAATCTGATAATCTATTTTTTTTTTACCCTATTAGGATCTGGATCCTCCTTGGATTCTGATGGATTTCTTCGATCTTGTTAGTTCTGGCTGAATCTTGATGGATTTAGCTTGATTTGGCTTGATCTCCTTAGATCTAGCGGTGATGGCTGAGCAAATTAGCTTTTTGTAACGTGCCACCCCCAATCTGGATCTGTCTTATTGTGGTGGCCAGTACTTGTGCAACCGGCTACCGTTGATGGGTGTGTCAAAGGGCATCCCATCAAGCTGTTCTAAGTTCACCGCCCCATGATTAAGAATTTTCTTGATCCTATAAGGAACTTCGCCTATGAATTTTAACTTCCCCTTGATCATCTTTGTTTTATACATCAAGACCAGATCTCCTGAACGAAGATCCTTCTTTTGTAATCTGCGATCATGCCAAGCTTTGCATCTTTTCTTTTCAGTTGCCAGTGCATGCACAACTAGTAAGCATGTTTCACAGAGTTTATGCAGAGCTTCGTGGCATAGCTGTAGAGATTTGGACTCATTAAGACGTTGCGTGGTGGCAATCCTTAATGAAGAAACTAAAAACTCTACTGGCATCACAACATCCTGACCATATACCAATTGGAAGGGTGTTTGATCAGTGCTCCCTTTATATGTTGTCCTAAATGCCCACAGTGTAGCATGCAACTTGTGTTCCCAATCTGATCTACTAGCTTCAACTGTTTTCGTGAGCACGCTACACAGGATCTTATTGGATGATTCTGCTTGCCCATTACCATGAGGATAATAAGGCATACTGGTTTTGTGGATCACGAAGAATTCCTCCAACAGGACCTTGATGGTCTCATTGATGAAATGGCTTTCGCAATCACTGACTAGTTCCACCGGGCACCCGAAGTGCACAATGATATTTTCATAAAGGAACTTGGCAATGGTTCTAGCATCAGCTACTCTTACTGCCTTGGCTTTGACCCATTTGGTGAGGTAGTCTGTGGATACGATTATGTATCGAGCCTGAGAACTCCTTGTTGTAGGGTGAATTGGACCAATATAATCCAATCCCCATTTTTCGAACGGTGCTTGGGCTAAGACTGGGTGCAGCAGATCATAGTTCAATCTCGTTGGTCTCCTTGCCCTTTGGCACACATCGCACTTTTTCAAGTATTCCTCCGTGTCTTTATGAATCGTTGGCCACCAACATTCTGATTGCAGGATCTTGCGAACTGTAATGTCAGATGCAAAATGACCTCCACCCATGCCTTCATGTGAAAGCGAAATGATCTGGGTGGTCTCATGAAGAAGAATACACCGCCGAAGAATTCCATCTGGACCGCTTCGGTACAACTGGCCGACAATCAGTTGATAAGGTCTAGTCTTCAAGATCAATTTCCGTTGTTCCGCCTTTGGTAGTGATTTGTCTGGTTGGCCCCGCATTAGATATTCAACAATGTCGGTAGCCCATTCTGGTACTGTATCCACGTAAAATAAGGCAACATCTATCAGCTCATCGTCGGGTTGGGTTGCAATCTCCTTTTCCTTGATTCGTGACACATGATCTGCCATGTACTATTGTTCTCCCTTGCGAACTATATCCGAAAATCAAATTCCAACAACAAAAGTAGCCATTGGTGATTCTCCCAGTGTTGCAAGTTTTATTAACGAGATATAGCAAGGGTTGATGGTCCATATAAAAAGCAAAATGTGTGGCCATCAAATAGTGTCGAAACTTCTTAACCGCATAGATCATTGCCAGTGCTTCCCACTCTGTGGTTGAATAATTCATTTCAGTATCATTGAGCTGTCGGCTTGCAAATCGGATTGGAAAATCCTTTTTGTGTTCACCTGGCTGGGTTAAGACTGCTCCAACTGCATACTTCGATGCGTCTGTATGCACGTGGAACTCAATGGACCAATTGGGTGGTCGTAAGATTGGTGCTAAGACCAATGCATCCTTAATCTTCTGGAAAGCCTTTAGTGCTTTCTCATTCCAATGTGGATCCGTTGTGAGCTTGTAAATTGGTCTGGCTAACTCCGAAAATTCAAGAATGAAGATCCTATAATAGTTAGCATGACCCATAAAAATGTAGACCTCGTGGATCGTCCCCGGTGGTGGTAGATCAACAATGATCTTGATCTTTGATAGATTTGTGGCGATCTCGTGTCTTGACACTATATGGCTGAGTATCAAGCCATGTGTATTCAAGGAGATCTGGTATTCGCGGCATTTTTGTAATACCTTCTCCAAATTGGGTAAGTGTTTTGAATCTGGTCCATACACGCACAAATCGTCCAAGAAAATTTCTAGAAATTTTTGCAAATAATCTTTGACCGAATGGCATCACTTTATAGGCATAAGTTCCCCATTCCGTGGTGAATGCTATCTTGTGCTAGTCCTGGGGGACTATTTTCACCTGGTGGAAGCCGTTGAAGCCGTCCAGAAAACTGTAGGCTTCGTCGCCAGCTACTCTATCGAGGACACTTTCCGTAAATGGTAAAGGAAAATGGTCCTTTTTGGTGACTGTATTAAGCGCCTTCAGATTCACACAGATATGCATTTTGCCATTCTTCTTGGGTACTATAACTATCGGTGATACCCATTCCGTGTGCTCGATTTCATAAATGAAATCTGCATCCATAAGTTTCTGCAACTCTTGCTTGATCAGTTTTGTATAATTCGGGTTGCAGCAGTAGTAACGGCTCCGTCCACCAAAGGTATGGTGTGTTGGACTACTGTTGGCGGAATGCCCTTTAGATCACAATAGCTCCAAGAAAAATAGTCTTTATATTCCACCAACAAGGATCGTAGTCTCTTGAACTGCGTGGGTGTTAACTACTCTCCCACATGCACTATCCTTTCTTCTTCTCCTGGTTCCACAAGATTCGTCGGCTGTGTTCGCGCAGGTCCCTCAAAGACTTGTTCCGCTGGTGCCTGACTTTGATCAGGTTCTCGTTGGGCTTGCGGCATCATGATTACCACGTCCTCCAATGTATAATTCTTGAAAGTATCAGGCATCTCGTGAACTGGTGCTCATCGAGATTCCTCTTTCAGCATATTGATCTTGGCCCGACTGGTCATTTTTTTATTTTTTGTCACCTATGTAGAAGATGACGTTGTATTTGAGTCCAACTTGATTGACTTCAAGGAATCCAACACTTTCTTTTTGCCCTTTTTTGTCATTTTGGTGGATTAGTCCTTGTTGTCTTTTTTCGGGACTACTGTGACATTCGTCTCATAGTTGCGAATATCAACGTCTACTATAGCTATTGCCTCTTTGAGTAGGTCACTCCATCGGATCACCTGGTTGTAGCATTGCTTCAACTGATTCTTCTTATTCGTAGGTGCCTTGGGTGTATCGATCCTTGAGACTTTCACCATAGCAGACCTTTGTGGTGATTGAGCTGGTACCTTCTTGGTTCCGTAACGATCTGGGTCCATGTGGTGTAGGACTTGTTCATCAGTCAGCTCAATCTCCTTATTATAAGTTAGAGCATGTTGCCAAGGGACTAGATCATCGTCCACTGGGTTCTCAATCGGCTCCGTTGACAGCCATGCTACGTTTATCATATTCACCCTAAATGTGATTGGTGTGTCCATAGTGTAACATTTGGGTGAAGATGTATTCGGTTCTGGATCTGATTCATATTGACATGCCTGACAGTCAATAGTTGCTAATGCATTCGTCCATCTCATGATATCCGTCTTTGAATGATAGTGACCTCCCTTGGCTGGCCTTGGGCGGTCAATCGTATGATCTGTCGTGGATGATCCGTCATCAGCTTTGGGCGCAATAGGTTTCACCGCCCATGTGGTTGGATCTACCTTTACAGCCTATTCTCTGTGAGTTTCCCTGTACCCCAGTTGTGTACTACTTGCGTAGCTCTCAACCATGGTCTTCTCAGTAAAACACGGTATGCAGATTGAGATTCAGGTATATGCATGACCACAAAAGTAATCACATACTGCATGCCTGCTATCTTTACGGGAATATCAGCAACTACACCTTTTGGTTTCACATAGGATTGATCTGCTAGCTTGTAATTCTCATTTTTTGTACAAAGTAGTGGAGATCAGATTGACACCCGATCCTCCATCTACCACTGCCGCCTCGTCCTCGTATCTCTTGTGTTTGATTGGCAAAGTCATGTTGTGTTCCTCACTTTCCCATGCTGTTTCGATGTGGAGGACGTTACTTGTTTCATCATAGCCCGCACAATGGATGGGCTCAGGCGCTACTGGCTCCTTATCCGCATTGGCCCATTCCACTAAAAGGCTTTTCGCTTGTGGTGCAATCCGCAGTAGTTCTCCGAGTGGTAAACTAATGTGGTTTGACAATAAGAGTGTGAGACTTTCAGTGCATGGTTCCTTAGACTCCACCATGTGAAAAGGTGGTTCATGTTGGTGCAACCGATCATTCTGATCAGTCCACAGTGGTGAGCCCATTTGCGGTTCCCGTTCGACGTCGACTAGAGGTTTTGTGGGATTGTTTCATTCTTGATCTTTTTCCTCCTCATGTGCTTTTTGTACCCAGTGTCTTATTTTTTGGTACTGTCTTCTCTCTTCCCTCACATTTGGATATGGCGCTAAAGTTGAGGTTTGGTCGTCAGTGACCGATGGTGGTGGTGAGGGAGCCACTTCCTTTCTCTTCTGTGCTCACATAACAGCTAACACATGAGCGTGGTCGTGTTGACCTTTCGATGGCATCCCCGTTGGAACTGCTGATTGTTGTATGGCAATGAGATTAAGAGGTGCACTGGTTCCAGGTCTAAATGGACAATTCTTGAAACAATGTCTATAACCACAATCCTGACAGGAGGTTGTATATTGTCCCTTGTAGGGACATTCTGCAATTCTGTGTCCCTCGCCACATCCGTAGCAGCCGTAATTTCTTCCACCTTGACGTTGAGTTTGAGCTACATAGGCCGAAACATATTCATTTATGGCAGAATTCATAAATGGTTCATCTGGTCCGTACCACTGTTGCTGCTCAGGTTGAGGTGGCATTTGCATTTCTTGTTCCGCTGCTGTTAGGTTTACATGGGCCACTTGTTGATTGGCTGGCCCTGGTGCAGCAGGTAAGGCCATGCGTTGTGGTTGATTGGGTGCACCGTACCTTGCCCCTTGATGATAAGGATAAGAAGTTTGATAAGGACTTCTCTTCTGTTGAACAACCTTGGGGTTAAACATGCAAAATGCCGTATCGTGCGATGTTGCATTGCACAGATGGCAGAATCTATGTGTCAGTCTCAAATTTTACTTTAGGACTGGATTCTCGTTCGTTGTATGGTTTTGCGTGCATACTGAACACCATACATTTTCTCGTCGAGGATACTGTAGCTGGTTTGGTTCCTGTTGATGTGGAATTACTGCTACAGTTCCTTGTAAGGCCTTCAGTTTCTGGTCAAATTGCGCCGTAACTCCATCTACTGTTTGTGTAATTTTGTCATTTGCTCCAACAACAGTTTTATGGATAGAGCGGATGCGTTTGATGATGATAATGCGATCGAGGGAGTAGGAGTGTGGGTGAAAGGATATTCGTCATCAGATTCCTCATCGTCTTCCCTAATGGCATCTTCCATGGCTTCTTGCAAAGTAGCGTACTGCTCCTGTCGTTTCAGTTCTCTTCTGATGCTTCGTGGTAATCCAGCTAGGAACCAATGATCACCGCATGATCAGGAGTCAGGGCTGCACTGCACTCGGATCGTAGATGTTTGACCCGTTCAATATAGTCCCGGACCCTTTTTTATTTTTCCATCTTAAATTTGCTTAGCAGGAGAAATGGTTCTTCTAGGGACTTTTTTGGTTCAAAGCGTGTAATGAGAGCCACATTAACCGCTTCCCAGGTGGATTTCTCTTCCTCTGATAGGTTGAAAAACCAATCCTGAGCCACTGCAAGCAAGGACATAGGAAATAGCATCAGCTTCTCTATAGGTGTCCGTTCGTCGTAGATTTCACAAGCTTGCTCGTAGATCTGGAGGAATCGGATGGGATCTGATGATCTGTCATATTTTGGTATCTCCATCCGTGGTACTCTCCGAACTGCATGCAAGGGTGCGACAGGTACGGGTTGGCCCATTGGATCCATTGGTGTTGGTTCCGGTCCTACCTCTTGTTGCATAGTTGTTAATCTGGGGAGGTGTGGTATCTGATTTGCTATCCTTCGTGCTATTGATCATCCCGATCTCAGATTCATCCGATGGTGGGTTCCAAAGTGATTGGATCTTGCTTATACAGCAGGATGCAGTCTGGATCTTCAAGGATCTGATAGATCTGATTGGCGGGAATAAATTTTAGGCCTTTTACGGTGGTTTTTTCTTGATAACTTTTTACTCCTTGCTTTGAGTGATCTGAGATTTTGACAGTAGTTGGATTTGATGCAGATATTTCCATTGATTTGGTCTACGAGGGTTATCTTGTGCGAGGGTTGGCTGTGCGAGGGTTCTTTAGCTGTTTTTGCAGGTAAAAAACTTGATATCTTTCAGATCTCTGGGAAGTAACTCTCGCAAGCTTCACAGTAGCTAGATCTGGGTCAGATGTCACTATAGAATTCTCTGCGAAGTTAACTCTCGCAAGAAGTAAAAATTTCACTGTCTGCGAGGGTTCAAAATCACTTTTTGTGCGATCTTCACCAGATCTTCATACCAACTCTCGCAGGCTTAATCACTGATGTAATTTGACATTCTAAATCGATTAAGAGGGTCTGCGAGAGTTCTTACTGGAAGGATTTGTTGGATCTTCATTTTTAGTGATTTTTTAGCACTTAAATCCAATTTTATGCTCACTGGAATCAAACTAACTCTCACAAGCTCTTCTGTGTCCTAGTCTCACTGAAATGGAACTTTAGAATCCTCTATGAGAGTTCTTGACCAGTGGAACTGAAAATTTCACTGTCTGCGAGGGTTCATTGGTACTTTCCCGTCTTTTTTTTCATTGGGAACTCTCACACAGGCACTTAATCATCAAACTAACTCTCGCAAGTTTCTTTGTGTCTTGGTCTCACTGAGATGGATCTTTAGAGGGCTGTGCGAGAGTTCTTATGAAGATTTGAATTTTTTTGGATTTTTTCAAGGGTTTTTTGAATTTTTTATGATTTTTCTCTGATTTTTACAATCTGCTTGGAACTAACTCTCGCAGGCTTCTATGCAGGTCTGGGATAGTACCCTGGAGCTGCTGCCAGTCATGCAAGGGTTAATTTCCACTTATCTGGAGATATAAAAATCTGATGAGTTTTTTTGGCTCTTTTTCCCTCCAAAATACAGATTAGTGTGTTTTTTGAGTTTTTTGGATGATTGGTTTGGGTATCAAGCCCTTAGAGGTTGTTCAGGACCTCCTCTACCCTCTCACACCTCCTTCGCTAGCTGTGAACAGTCCAAACACAAAAAATACAGAAAACTAACTCTAAACTCCCAAAAATTTACCTAAACTACTCTAAAAGGCAAGAAAATAGCTAAAATGCAACTAGACTAGTTAGTGGAAACCTATCCCCGGCAACGGCACCACTGTGGGGTCGAAGATCTCTCGTAGTATAGCCCTTCCGCCTGTCAACAAAGGTTAGATCACTGGATAGGTGCCTAACTATGCATAGATGCTACTTTTAGTTAATATCCTACTTTCTCTCTTAACTCTACTCACCACTATACTACTCCTCTTTAACTCTACTCCTCTACAGTATTATTCATCATAGTTTGGTTAAAGGGAAGGAATGGAGAAGAAGAGATTGAGAAGAGAAGAGAAAGAGAGTGAGGGTGGAGGTTAGCTCAAATGCTCCTTATGCTTGCTAATGGAAAACATTCACTATGGCAAACAATAAACATGGGCCATGGGCTTATACACGTAGGATGACATGCCCTCGCAACACATTTTATTGGAGGATTTTATTTATTTACACTTTGTTGAGAATACCCCCAACAATCATGTCAAATCCTTTGACAGATCGCTCTTATTAGTGTGCAGAAGAGAAGTGTCATTAGACAAAATTAATGCATTATCGACGTAAAGAGCTATGTGAACTGAATTGGTATATGCTTTGAATAAACATTACAATCAGCTGAATTGTTTGCAAATCCCAATTAAATGAGATAGGAGTTGATTCTATCAAACCATGCTCTTGCGGCCTGTTTCAAACCGTAGATTGCTTTATGCAGTTTGCACACTTTGTGCTCTTGGCCTTTGACTTCGAATCCTTTTGGTTAGAAGGTATACAGCTCCTCTTCGATGTTGCCATTGAGAAATGATGTCTTGACATTCATTTGGTGCATTCAGAGGTCTTCCGCGGCTGCTAACGCAATCAAAGTCCTTATTGACTGTATTTTGATGACAAGACTAAAAATTTCTTGGTAATCCACTTCTTGAACTTGAGTGAATCCTTTAACAACCAACCGTGCTTTCCATTTAGCAATGGAACCATCAAATTTGATCTTCTTCTTGAAGATCCACTTGTTGTCGATAACTCTCTTGTGAGTGGAGAAGTCGACCAGTGTCCAGGTCTGGTCCATCAAAAGTGAGTTGTACTCACTTTCCATAGCTTCTTGCCACTTCATAGCATCCTTGGAGTTAATTATTTCGGCTAGCTCTCTGGTTCTTCTGATGAAGTCCAGAATGATTGAGGTGTGTACCTCTCAAGAACTGTCCAAGTCTGTGAGGATCTGTGGACGTTTGGTTGACCAGGATGCGATGATGCTTCTTCTTGAATTCCTTCAGCTCTATTCGAGATGGCTTGGTCTTGTCTAATGTTAGGTACTATTGGCTGTTCATCTTCTGTAGCTATAGCTACATGTTCTGTAGAAGGAACATCAATGTTGGAAGAATCCATGCTACGTAAAATAGGATGCAAGCATCCTTTGGAGTTAATCCACTAGGATGTGCATTTCTCATCAACTACAAGCAAGGGAGGAGCCACTTGATTTGTTACTTTCATTGATGATTTCACAAGATTTACTTGGATATATCTTCTTGCTTCTAAATCTATGGTGTTTGATCATTTTCTCATTTTCAAAGCTTATGTAGAGAAGTAATTCTCATTCAAGATTAAAGCTCTTAGAAGTGATGGAGGTGGTGAATATATCTCCAATAAATTTCATGATTTTTGTGAGCTTGAAGGCATCAAAAGAGAGTTCTCTTGTGCCTACTCTCCATCTCAAAATGGAGTGGCTGAGAGAAAGAATAGATCTCTATGTGAATGTGCAAAATCTATGAGAATTGAGGCATCTTTGCCCAAAGATTTTTGGGGAGAAGCCATTTAATTGTGCAAATTATCTTCGCAATAGGCTCCCACATATAGCTCTTGGAGGAAAGTCACCATATGAAATCTTATATTTGAAGAAGCCTAAGGTTGATCACCTTAGAGTTTTTGGATGCATATGCTTTGTCCATATTTCCTTGGAAACAAGGAAGAAGAAAGATCCTAGTGCATGCAAAGGGATCATGGTTGGATACTCATCCACCAAGAAGGCCTATAGCGTCTTTATACTCTCTACTTCTCAAGTTATTGAAAGTAGAGATGTCTTTCATGAAGATCAACACTCATCTTTTGAAGAGGCCGAGATCAAGAAGTGTATGGATGCATAAAAAATTATTGATTTTGAAGACAATCATGATGTGATAGGGTCGAGATTTGAAGAAGACTCTCCTCGGATTTTCTCACCAAGAAGATCCATGAGAGATAGATCCGAGCCTAAGAGGCTCTCATATGTTGACAAAGGCAAACAAGTGGATCTTGATTCCACTAATTATGTTTTTTATGTCTCTCATGAAGAGCCAAAGAATGTGTTAAAAATTCACAATTCTAGCTTGACTAGTTTTTGTCATATGACTTTTAAATAGTTAGATGGTCATGATGTGGCTTGTCACACATGCCAAATAGCATAGGATTCCATTCATAAGGATGTTCTCAAGTAGACCTAAGTGTTAGAACCTTTGGAATGAGTCCAAATTATGCTTAAATACAAGAGAGAAAAAATAGGAGCTATTTTTGGTAATTTTTGCATTATTGAGGGATCTCCAAGATTCCAACCCTAACTTGGTAGGGATGAAAGATCCACCAAAATTAGCATTAGGGATAGGTTTAGGGCTACTCATACCTGCCCAAAATCATGATGGATCATGTATATATCGGTGATGATATCTCACCAAAATCAATCAAGCAATTTCATGATTTTTCTCTCATAATGGTGCAATTGCTCTCTATGTTCATAATTGTTTGAGTTCTTGTGATTACTAATGATTATAGGATTGAATGTAGGTCTAGTGTACAGTACTTAGACTATGGGAGGTCGTACTTTCACACGTGTGAAGCCTTCTTCAAGGATTTGGGCCATTTAGTGAGGTTCAAGCATAGATTTTTGATGGATTTTGATGGTTCAACTTGTGCTAATCTTATGAGATCATAATCTATTGTTTCCCTCATCATTTCAAGTGTTTTAGGATCCTTATTTGTTGTAATTTTCACATGGTATTAGAGCCTAAAGGCTAAAATGAGCTAAATCCTTGGTTTTCATTCAATTTGATTACAATTTTTGATCTAAATCTTGTGTAGATTGGATCTTAGCATCTAGCATTGATTCTAGAACTCAAAGTGAGTCAAATACATTGGAGATTGGTGTTGTGTGACTTCATTTGCAGGTGTTTAGGTGTCTAGAATCAGAGTCAAAGTTGAATTCAATTCACATTACCAAGATAGCAAGTTTTGCTTACTCCAAGCATTGATTTCGAAGCTAGTTTTGGAGGTGATTTCATAGAGAAGGCTTTCTAGCATTCAAAAAGAGGGAAGATCAGAGTTTTGGGGAATATTCAAGGCTGTTCTAAGGTGTAGAGGACACCTCCTAAAGTGATTTAGGTTCAATCCAACCATTGCTTGACTTATGCACCAAATTAGATCAATTTTTCATCAATTTTGATCAATTTTTTGCTTGTGATTGGATAGTAGATTGTGTTGCATCCTCATTGAGTTCCACTTAGATCTTTTACAAGTGATTTTGGAAGTATATTAGTTTCTGAAATTCACTCTTGATCAGATCATTTGGAAGCTTTAATGTTCTTTATAGAAAGAGGGGCAATTCTACTAGTATTGTCTACTTCAATCAAGCAAGTGCATTGTTTCTAGTATTCTATGATTTGATTTTGTTAGAGATCATTCTTAGATCTTTAAGGAAGTCTATTATTGATCTTTTCAGGTCCTCAAGAAGTGGGATAAGGTAGATCTTCAATCAAATCAATATAAGTAACCTTCATTTGTGTCAAGTCCTTGATTAGGAGACTAGATGGCATCTATAAATGCATATCTTTTGGATACTAATGAAAGGCTCAACAAAACTAACTATTCCATATGGAAAGTTAGAATGGAATCCATCATGATCATGCAAGATCTGATGGAAATTGTAAATGGTAAGGAGGGTGAACCTATTCATCCTCAAGAAAAAGCCAAATACATCAAGAGGTGCAATGTTGCATTACATTGCATAAAAATGAATGTTGCAAATGAACTCTTAAGAGAGGTAGGAGATTCCACTTCGGCTCAAGATGCTTGGGAGACTTTGCAAAAGATCTATGAATCCAAGAACCAAACTAGAATGTTAGCTTTGAAGAATCAAATCTATAGAATCTATCAAAAGAAAGGAGAGAGTGCACATACTTTTGTCCTAAGAGTAAAGGAATTGAACAAAGAGCTAGCCTTCATAGGTGATCCTATCAAGGATGAAGAGCTTGTTCAACTCATATTGAATGGACTAAGCTTTGAATTTGACAATTTGGTTTAGGGATATGCAATTATGGGTAAGCTACCCATACCTTAAGAACTCCAAGGCACACTCATGGCCGAGGAATCAAGAAGGAGCCAAATGCAAGAGAGGATGGATAGGCTTTCCATCCAAGGTGGAGATGACCAAGCTCTCTTCACCAAAGGCAAAGGCAAGTCCAAAGGCAAAGGATCAACATTCAAGAAGTATTCAAATCTTGAGGATCAAGAAGGACCCTCAAAGGCATCTCTATCAACCACCAAAGTCAAGAAGGACAAATCAAAGGTGAAGTGCTACTATTGTAGCAAGATGGGGCATTATGTCTTGGAATGCTTCAAGAGGAAGCAAGATCAAAGCCAAGCCAACATGAGCAAAGAGGAGGAGGAGGAGAGTTCACATAAGGACTCTCTCATGATGTCCATATTTTCTTCAACAAGCTTCAAAGGAGAAGATCCTTGGTGGATTGACTCGGGTGCTAGTTCACACATGACTAGTAAAAGGGAGTTTTTCTCTTCTCTCTTATCTTATGATGGACCTATAAAGTCTATCTATACAGCAAATGATGAAGCTTGCAAGATTGAAGGAGTTGGTAGCATTCCCCTTTGCTTAGGATCTTGGTTCCAACAAGGATGAACCCATTGAAGACATTTGAAGTGAAGAAAACTCAAATGATGAACAATAAATGTTGCTACACACTCTCAATAGGATCCAATAATAGAGTACTATCTCCTCCTATGAAAGATCTTGCAACTATTTGTGAATTGATTCTCACTAGCTACACAAATCTCTCTAAAACAAGATCTATTTCACATCAAATGATAGAGTATGGGCAAAGTTAGGATCAAACACTCTTAGCATGTTTGAAGTACACTAAGAAACCAAATTTGACTCAAATACAATGATATTGCATGAAACAAAATGGCTAAGATCTCAAAACAGTGCCTAGATCACATATAGATGAGATTGGTAAGCATACAACTGTGATTTTGGATCAACCAAGCAATCTCTTGACCAAACCAAATGTGTCCACCCAGGTCTAGGTGCCCTACCTAACCCTCTTCAAAAGCTTATAACTTTTAATTGGCTCAACCAAATGGAATGAAACTGATTGCATCAGAAACTAGACAAAAATAGCTTCAAAACAAGCTATCAAGCAAGATAAATGGATCAAGCATCAGAGAGAACTTCCAAATTGAAATTGGATGTTACTCACACGTGATCTAAAAATCGGCCAAATCCAATATGTGAATTCAAAAATTGGAATTTATTAAGATATTGACATATATAGTATTTTGATCTACAAAAGATCCAATCTACAAAAGCAAAAAATCCGATTTTGGTGTAGAATCCTCTCTAGCATGCTCTAGACTTGATATCTTTACCAAATCATTGATAGATTTGATTTCCTCCTTCATAACCTGAAACGCAAGCTCTGATACCATGTGAAAGATTTCATAAGATTTCATATCCTTAAGATCCAATCTACTTGAATGATCTTTGGTTAGAAAGAAAAATACACTACCAATCTCACCAATGTAGAAAAATCAGCATCTACACACAAAATGCCAATAGAACTTGATCAAACTTGAATGAAATGAAAATTTACTGTTTCTTTCCATACAAAACTAGCAAGCTACTGTATTTCACAGTGTGAATCCAAAAATAACAAATATAGATCATTCTACACATAGAATTGCAAGGAATCACCAAGATAGTGCTCCAATGGATAGTAGAACCCAAGAGAACCATGTATAAGCATGAAATGAGATAGAGAAGAGAGAAGATTACTCTCTCCATGAGTTACATCCTTTTATAACAGGTCCAAACCCTATTTGGCCACTTGGCTTTCCCACCAAAATTCTAACCCTACTAATTTTGGGTCTAGATTCAATGTACCCAACTATTTAAATTTGAATCTACTCCAACTCGCATTCTAACTTTCCCACACTTTCAAAAAGTGTTTATTCAAATGAAATTTAGACTAATGAACTTTGAAAAGTCAACCTCTAAGTCTAAAACAAGTTTTGGCCTCAATATGCCAAATATGAAAATATAGCAAAATGTGATGAAACTAGTTGAATCTTTCACAAAGGACCCTAGTAATCTCCTCAACACATGTCCAGAACTCATCACAGAACACAATGGACCAAAAAAACGCCGCATGTGCGATGTCTCTAAACTCCGCGAAGGCCTCGTTGGAAACCATCTGCCGTAATGCATCCTTCACTACTACCAATCGCTGTAGCACCAAGAAGTAAAACACAAAGCATGTGGGTGTTGGCTTTTTCAGGTTTAGGGTCGAGAAGGTGCGGAATAGGTCCAACACACACCTCTTCCTAGTGACAAAAGTCAGTAGGCGCATGCTTGTAGAAGTGATTTGCAACACATACATCTAGTAAAAAGTTTAGATAGTAGTTGAGATGTGTTTAGCAATATTGAGCAAGCGTCAAGAAAGAAAGCATAAAAAATGGAAAAAAACTATACCTTTCTAATCCATGGAAGTGCACATAGGTCATGGATGAGCAAGTCTACCGCAATGTGTAGCACAGGGTGTCCACACAATGCTGGGGTGCTCCCTCATCATAATCTCGCCCATCTGCTTGCAATTTGAAGCTTTCAAATTGATGACGTCGAGCAAATCGGAGATCATGTACAAGTTGTAAGACGTCAAACAAATCGGACACGCTGGAGGCGTCAGACACGCTGGAGGCGTCAGACAAGTCGATGTCGAGAAAGTCGAAAAACATTGTCATCGATTTTTCTTGTAATTCTGCAAACATTGTGACTATACAAATATATATAACTACTAATGAAAGGATTTAGATTACTATAAAATAAGGATGGAGAGGATAGAAATCCAACACCCCCACTTAATTTGGATCCTTAAATGCCTTGATTATTAAATTCAAGATAGCACAAAAATTGTTGTGTTATTCTTGATTCAATCCTTTTGTAAATATGTGAGCTGCCATGTATTGGGTTCTACAAAATTTTAGAATTACTTGCTTGTTGAGTATTCTGCTCCTAATATAGTTGTATTTGATTCGATGTGCTTGCTTCTACAATGCAATCTAGGATTAATTGATAATGCAATTGCACTCTGATTGTCGCACTGGATCGTTGGAGTGATTGTCTGAGACCAATATCAAACAATAAATTTCTCAACCAAATTGCCTCTATAGTAGCCTGAGAGGCTGCATTGTATTATGACTCTATTAAAGACATTGCAATGGAGGTCTGCTTACGACTATTCCAAGATATTGGACCATTTTTCAGTAGAAAAACATATCCAGAAGTTGATTTTCTGGTGTCGATATCACCTACCCAATTTGCATATGTATATCCACGAAGAGTATGGATATTAGATGGAACTCCATCACCATAGCAGATGCAGAGGTCGAAAGTGGCTCATATATATCTCATTACTCTGATGAGATCCTTCCAATGGATCATGTCATGATTGGTCATGTATTGGCTCAAGAAACTAATGGCATATGCAAGATCTGGCCTGGTCGAGATCATTGTATACATCAAGGATCCAATAATAGACTGCTATGGATATCCCTTCATTTTCGTCTTCTCCTCATTTGTCTGAGGGCATTGTTCCTTGGATAGCTTGAGACCTAGATCAACTGGATTATGTACAAGCTTGAAATTCATAAAATTGAATTTCATCAACAAGCTATAAAAGTACCTTTGTTGAGTAATGTAGAGAAGTCGTCGACTTCTGTCTTTGTGGACCTAAATGTCGAGACAACAATGTGTTTCTCCAAGATCTGTCATCTCAAACTCTTGGGATAGCATTCTCTTTGTATCCTTTGTCAGAGTAATATTGTTTCCAAACAACAACTTATCAAAGTGTGATGATGACAAAGAATTGACTAACAGCTTTGAAATATACATTACAATCTACAGAGCTAGATTCAAAACATGATCGATCAAGAATGTGTTGATTCGATGAAACCATGCTCTGGAAGATTGTTTCAGACCATACAAAGCTTTGTGGAGTTTGCATACCTGGTCTTCCCAATCATAAGCTAGGAGACAAACACGGTTGAACTATAATCTTTACACCCAGTTCTAGCTCAAGCGCCATTCGAAAAGTGGGGATTTGACTATATTGGTCCTATCCATCCTGCTGCAAGAAGGTCACAAGCCCGATATATTATCATGGCAACGGATTACCTCACCAAGTGGGTCGAAGAAGCCAAGGTAGTGTGAACAACTGACATTATTTCTTTGTAATCTATTAACTTTTGTTGTGCCATCTTTGAGAGTTTGTGAGGAGTGGCTATGGTGATTGTGTGATGTGATCTACATATTGCACTAGATTCTACCAGAAATTTCAACTTGGTATCAGAGCTACAGGGTGTAGCAGATATGCACGATCCGGTGGAGCTATGGGATAGCGTCTTTCACCAGGAAAAATAGCACTCAGAGCGTATGGAGTATCGGCAGTCCGGATGGCAGGAGATAGCAATGTTCCTTCGATCGGAGTTTCGGGGAAGATCAGAACGATCGTCGTAGGTGGATTTCGGGGAGAATTCATGGAATCTTGCAGTTCCGGTGATTTCGGGGAAATCATTGATGAGGGCTAAGTAATTGACTGTGTAGGCAGCCGGTTGAAGTAATTGGATTTGCAAGAGAGTTGTAAAGAATAGTGTTTCACAGCCAGGGTAGCTTATAGGATGTAATTGGGTGGAAATCGGTGAAAATTTTAGAAATTTTTGGTTTCGTGGGGTGTTGACGATTTGATGAGAAAATCAGCCTTTTTGGAGTCAATACTGCACGAGCCATAAATCGCCTTAGAGAGCTTGAGGAAGGGTGGTGAAGTGTTGCAAGAATTAACTCAGTAAAAGAATAAGAAATGCCCAAGAATGTTTCTCTTTCCTTGAAGCTAGGGTTTTAAGGTGAAAAAGTGCAATTCTCTTTCAATACATAAGATTCTCTGGAGCTGTAAAAAGGTACAGTTGGGTGCCCTAGCATCACGAGGCATTAGCCAGGAGGCCGTGACTGGCCGTGGAGGGAGAAATCAACTGGATCGGATTTTTAGGTAGCAGCCACCATAGCTTGAGCAAGGAAAAAGCATGGAAGGAAGGAGAATGGAGAAGATGGAGGAGGTGCGGGCCTCATGTGCGCTCAGTCAGAAGGAAGCCGTAGCGGTTACAGGACGTCAGTGTATTGAAGACTCCAATTTGATGTGCCAAATCGTGGGCAACCAATGGATCTAGGCCAGATAAAATCGACGGTGTAAAGGAGGAGCATCGAGGGCCGTAGGATCACTGATAGCCATTGGGATATGGTGTTGGTTTGCATGAGTGTGTGTGAACTTGCATGTTGCCTTGTCATGGAAGTCTAGATCTGAGTCGGAGTTTTATGTGGTTGTGCATTTGCTACAGTGAAACAAAGTAGTCATTTTATGCTCTTTGACTTGTCATTGTCTACTAGTTGTCTATCTAGTGAGGGTACAATCTTATGGTGGCAGTAAGATTTCCTCAAGTTGAGTCTCAGTCACTCATTTATGTTAGCTTTACAGGTTTGTGCTTGTAAGTGTCTGATAGGATGTCAGCCTAGCTAGGTGGAGGATGTAAGTCTCATGGTGGTAGTGGGATTTCCTCAGTTTGAGCCATGTCGTTCTTGCGGTCCACTTGTGTTTCAAGTTGGATGGAGACGAGTCAGTTGGTCGAGAGTATGGTAGACTCTCTGTATGAGCATTGTGTCTACATGATACTTTGTGAGTCAAACCTGGTGGTTTGTTGGTGTGCTTGAGTGTGAGTCAAGTATAGAGTAGAAGGACATGCATAACATCTTTTGGACACTCCAGACATTGCTACAAATTATTGTTTTTCACTCTTATCACATTTGAGCTTAAGGGAGAGAGTTAGAAACCGGTTTTGATGTGATTCATTAGTATAAGCTCTAAATGTGATGATGTAATTACTGTACAGTTTATTTGGTTTGCTGTATTCAATTGTGTTTGGGACGTGACCAGTTAGGATATATTGATCGGGCACTGATCCCATAGACGACTACTTGGGTTAGCCGGGTAGCCACACATAGGAAGAATTAGCCTGTACAAAGTTATTTACAGTACTTGCTATACTTGGGGGCATGTCCCAAGTTTGTCGGTCAAATTTGGCCATATTGGGCCCGACCTTAGTTTGACAGGTGGTAGGCCAATTTTAGGACACCTGCCTTTTCATGCAGTTTGTGAATACTCTATATGTACAATGTTTCTTTGTAATCTATTAACTTTTGTTGTGCCATCTTTGAGAGCTTGTGAGGAGTGGCTATGGTGATTATGTGATGTGATCTGCATACTGCACTAGATTCTATGGAAAATTTCAACTAATCTAACTCAGATACATTTATAAAATCGGTACGAGAGTTACTGATGGAAAAATCATCAAAATTGAGTGTCTTCGAGGGTTCATAGAACCAGAAGCTAAGGAACCTTTGCAGAGCATCAAGATCTACATACCAACCTTCGTAGAGGGCATAAATGGAATCAAAATAGTGAAATTAGCCTGCCTACAGGGTCTGATCTTGAAAATCCAATATTCGAAACAGGTTGTGTGAGAGTTCACCTCTTGCGAGGGTTGAACCTTCGCAGAACCTTCACAGTGCAATCAAATCACCTTCTGAACCTTGGCAGACTTCACTGAGGTCTTAGAATATTGTGATGAAGGTCCTTGCAAAATTGTGGTTGGAATTGAACTGGGAAAAGTGCACTTCTCCTAATACACACTCTAATTTCCGCTATATAAGGGAGAAATTCGAGTCATTTGGCACTTCATTCAGCAAAGCTCTGCTAAAAAATCCAACGAATTTTCAAAGTTATCAGATTGCGACCAAACTTCTCACCAGCTCTCATCTGCTCTCACAACCAACCGCTATACACTTAGTTTCACCATTCTCACCTTCATTCTCACCATTTCTGCAATTTCCCAGTTTTTTAAGCCTTTCATCCGTTTTGGCACCTTTTTCACCTTTTTGAACGTCTTTTTGGATGAAGAACTTGTTCCTATTGCTACACAACGTTGGAGCAGAATACGTAGTCTCACAAGAGAAGCAGCTCAACTACCTGCTACGTTTCTTACCATGATCGTTCCAGACAACCCGGACCTTACTGGCTAAAGATCCGACAATGACCTCCAACAAGGCAGTGATTGACATCAAGGAAGAAGTTGAAGCCAGAGAGTACTACGACGACAAGAACGAATCTAATCAAGCTCTCTATGACAATAGAGACCAGTCAAAACAAAAAGCTTATCCTTTCATTTCTTTTGACTTCCGTGTTCGCAAACTTTTCATGCTTCATGTGTCCTGACTTTCATGTTCGTGAACATCTTCACAAATTAGGGCAAGAAAGCCAAGTTAATGATGGGGCAAGGGAGTATGGAGAATGCGAACGGAAAAGAGAGCAGGAATATTTGCGGAACAGCTCTCCCATTGCAATGGGCTGCTAGATGCAAAAACAGTCTAATAGAATGTTTATGCTAAGTATAATCACAACTTACATGTTCTGGTGCCCAACAGGATCTTATAAATTAGTTCATACTCACAAAAATATTGAAATGAGTACAGTCCAACGAAGAGATTAGAAATGGTTTGTGTGTGATATTACCGAAAAATGGATTTAGTCAAGAGTTTAGTTCTGAAATAGATTGACATAACAGTGTGATAGCAGAAGTTCCTCAGACGTCAAAGATAGTCATCATCTAATCAGAAACTAAGGAGTCACAAACGTTTGTGTTCTGATTAGAGTGAGTGAACAAGTGTGATCAAACAACAATAAAGTGCATTCAAATTACAACAAGCATTCATCTATGTTATACACAGATGGAAAAGCATGCTGCTGCTATATTACACAGAAGCACAACAAAATAGCAATTATAACCAGAATGACGGTGTAACTGGGAGGCTCAAAATCATTCGTCTCATGGACGGAGCATCACGTAGAGTGTGTCTAGATGATCCATTTATAGAATTCATCCATGTATTAATTACTGTAAATATTTGTCACTTAATTAGGTAAGTCGTTTTACTTGGAAGTATTTGGCTTGTGTGACAACTATACATGGTATATACGGTCAACGAATCAGGGAATGTTGACATGGACGAGGATGTCGCAAATTCTCTCACTTCGCATTTTACATGATGTGGCTTTCTCTCACTTCACATTTTTGAAAAGTAGTTGGAAACGTTTCTCGTTGAAAATAGACGATTGTCGAAATTTTTCTCTCTCTTCGGTGTTTTGCAAAAAAGTCGACAGTGCCCTTAAAAAGCCGATAGTGCCCTTAAAAAGACGAAGGTGCCCTTAAAACAATTTAACTTCTTCAAAATAGTTGAAAGGAAGAAGCTGAAGGCAAGAAGCCGACGCAAAAAACCTACACTATCGCATTTCGGGAAAATGTAAAAAAGCTGACACTGTTGAAAATAGTTGAACTGTTGAAGTGTCGCATTTCGGGAAAAGCCGACACTGTCGCATTTCAGAAAAAGCCAACATTGTTAAAAAAACGTAGTTCATTTCTGCAGACTGTTGTGACACTTTAGTGTATTTATGCAGATTGTTGCGACACTTAGTGTATTTCTGCAGACTGTTCGACAATTAGTGTATTTTTCCAAAGTTGTTCTAAATGCCAATTCATGGAAGTCCTTGAAGATGGCCAAGTCTTCAATGATCTTCAAATAATTGAACTTAACATTTGAACTTGAAATATGATAGGATTGGTTACCCTTTGCTGGAGATCAACCGAAAGTCCGTTGTAGACATTCTTCAAATAATTTGGCTGTCTAAGTTATGATTACTGCATGTATCAGATGAGCAGACATAGAACCAAAGTTGGTTTCACCTGACTCTAGATCAACGATCAATAAACGTGCATGAAGAATCTTGAAATAGAAATAGTCATTCACCAAGGAGACAACTGTGGGCTTAATTTCCAACAATTAACTTCCTTACTACATGCTGGAAATTCACCTAAATTTACAAAGGAAGTGACTTTTGCTATGTATTTCATCCTCCCATAGTGAGAAGATAGATTATTTTGAGAGCTCATTGGCAAAACTCGAGTTTCTACTCTATGTACTTGTTGTTTTTTGGATCCAAGCAAGATCAAAGTCATTTGCACTTTGTTTTCAATCTACAGGTCGTATTGAGTACTGTTCCACATGTGTGTGGGCTGCACTTTGTGTTTGATTAATGATTAAAGGTTGCTCTTAATTGATAGATGCTAATTTGTTGATCTAGATCTCAAAATCTAGTGTCTAGTTTGCATTGTTTTTATGATCAATCAATCAATCACTCTTCTGAGGCATTAAATGCACTCATTCAAGGTCCAAAGTACTATACTTTCACAAATAAGGCCTAATTTTGCTTTAGTGTTAAAAAGCATAGTCAATTTATAATCATAGTGTAAAGCATGAATATTGGTTACATGAATCTTTAGATACATCTTAAGAACTAGAGATTTTAGCATAGAGCATTAGGGCCGTTTTGGATTAAAAAAGTTCTCTTTCTCAATTTTTAATAGCGTTTATAATGTTTGTTGTTCCAATGAAAAGTTTAAGCTTAGGACTTAATGGTCCAAAGGACATGACACAATTGACTTTGACCCACAAATTTAAGCCACTATTTGTAGTTAAACCCTATGGGCCCATATTAATAAGGCCTATTGTTCTCATTTATGGTGACAATGGCCCCGCACACTTACTAGTGATCAATGTAACAAAGCTAACTTCTTTTTTAACCCTTTTTGACACACTTGTTTTGGTCTTTCAAAAAGTGGTGTTGGTAAAAATTTACATTTCTCTAGTCCTAGATTGAGATCATGAGCTTAATCCCAATATTACATGAAAACATAAAATAGAAGAAAAGAATTGGTACAATGCTCGTTAGTTCAACTAGCTTTGTTTTACAATATATACACTAGCTGAGAGGCAAAGCCAAGGAGCACAAGGCCGCCCATCACCTCGAATTTAGACCAAATGCTTCACTTGAGATCAAGGTTAGCACCCACATGGATGCACTTCCAACTTTTATCCAACCGTAATAGTTTTGAAAAAGAATTTGGGCCTATGGTTCATTTGACATCAGAGCCAATTGCACCCACAAGGATGCACTTCCAATTATCCAACTCTAGTAACACTTAGGAAAAAAGTAGAAATCTTCAAAATGGATATAAGTTAGAGCTAAGGAAAATGAAAGGTGTGCTTCCTAAGTATAAACCTAACTTTTTCATATGACTTCTATGATGTCAACCATATGAGGTTATGGCATTTTATGGCCAGTACATGAATAATGCATTTGAGTTCAATTGAACCTTAGTTTTGAGTAGTACTCTCAAGAAGCCTCTTTTGAGTTGTCCTAAAAAAGCTTGCATTTTATAAATTGGACATAGGGCATCTGCTCGAGTGCGAAAGCCCTTCCTCGGACGGAATGCCCCAAGGAGGCGTACTCCCCTGCTGGGAAATCGGTTTTTACTTTTTTTCTTAATGATCTTTTTTTGCACCTTTTGGGTATGTAAAAAAACGTTTAAAGCAAAAAAATAAAATTAAACAATGAAAGATTAGAGAATGTAAAAATCTCTACCCATCCTGAGGAAGACTAGAAGAGATGAAGAGGTGATGTGGTGAGGGAAGGACGGGAAGAAACGGGTGAATCACTGAAAATTGATCAAGGTGAGGTCCACAGCGCAAAAGTAATGGAACATTCGCACGGTGGAGAAGGAATCAGGAAGGAAAGGACGAGAGGAACACAGAGAGGCTAGCACTTTAGCATGTGGGTTCTATTGTATGACGACTTTGAACACGGGTTTTACTGAGGAGGGAGAGATCCTGTGGCCTTATCTATCGTGCATCCACTGCTCCAACAAATGACCATTCAATGTGACTGCAAATGGACGGCATCTCAGTTCAAGGGCAAGATCTCTCATTGGCTAGACGAATGCATGCATATGGGTTGACTCAATACTTGCCTGTCGTTCTGCTTGACATCTCTATCACAGATCTTCACTACAGTGCTCGCAGTGCTGGCTGCAGCTCAAGCCTCAGCCGCATGCAAGCATGCTTTCGTCAATGAAAGGATTTCCTTTCTAAAGTACTAGGCTGTAGCTAACACGATAACATGAGTCGTGAGTCGTGATCAGTCTTGAGGTTTGCAATGGGCATGCACAAAGTGTTTGCTGATTTCTTATGCTTCTATCAATCAATGAGTAATTTTCGAAATCAAGTTTGTAATCGAATTTTCCTCTATCTCGAATCTCGATTCTGGATTCATCAGTGATTACTAGTAACGTTTACCTCTTATAAAATTCTTTCTTCAATTCCTTTGATTCCTCCTGTAGTACCAGACGATTTGTTACTTATTAGCTTAAAAGTTTGAAACTTTGAGACTTTGACGGACTTCTATACAACCCTTACACTTACACATCTGTCCCTGCAGTGCTGCCCTGGCCGCAATAAATGGTTGCTATCTTGATCATAATTTTACAGTCTGTCTGCCACACAAATTAGGTGGTGAGTCGGTGACTAGTTGGTGATGTGATAGGTGTACCACTGACGGTGCTCATCGCTCGAGAGACGTTCAGAGAACAGACGTTTTTCAAAAGAAAGTCCTCACAGCAATTTTTTAGGATCTAAACTGAAATTACATTTTATAAAAAAATGGGATATCAAAACTTATGCATGCATTTGTGGGATATGGTACTTACAACTGGCAGCGAAGCAACGGCTAGCGTTATAGAGGAGCTGCAAGCCGACTGTGACTGGCAAGTATCCACTTTCTTGTTCTCGGACCTCGGTTGTGATGACCAAAAGAAAGGAGAGAGAGACAGAGTCACATCAATGCATCTTTTTGCAGAACAAAATCTTGGAGGGAAGGCTAGTTCCTAGATGAAGAAACTTTCTCTTTTTATTTATAAAAGATGCTAAACTCAAATCCGACTAAAAAGGAATGTATGTAAAAAGTTTTAAGGCCATAAGAATAATTGAGATAATGTAGCTAAGATAATGTATATCAATTATAACAAAGCAACAATCTCACAAAGTAGTTATAACAAACCTAATGCTTGACAAATCACTATCTAAGATAGCTGAAAGTTTAGGTAGTGCAAGAAGCTGTGAATCAGCCATTCTTGCAACTACGGCATATCGAAGTATTGCAAGTGCTTGAGTGCGTTGTAAAGTGGTATAAACTAGTTGACGATAATAAGACGTAATTATAGATAAAGGTGAGGCGTCATGTCCTTGGAGCTTCGCTACAAAACCTGCACAAGATGTAAGAAAATCATCGATTTTCTTATATCGGCACCCATAAGTTTCCAAGGCAAAAGGAATAAAGTCTTCTCCAAAGTCTTCTCCAAGAGTGCGATGTGAATAATCTTGCTCTTTATCTTGAGCCGCATGAGAAGCAATGACACCTTGAGTAGTTGAAGCACGACGAAGGAGGTCTGGCCACGAAGGATCAACAACAACAACATCCCCGAGCATGCGAATCCACTCGTTCGAAAGAACAAGATCAACTCGACGCCGAGGCGACTATGGATCAGACATAGCGAAATCAAGGACTCCCAAAATTTGAATTACAACAACGAAAAGAAGAAACAATTCCAACAACAAGCACACAGTGCTACAACCAGTCACTCAATTCAGCAACAAGAAGAAGATGAAGCGGCTTTCATGACCAAGTCAGAGAACAACAGGATATCGATTCCTGGTATCTAGATTCTGGAGCAACTCAACACATGACTCACCATCGTGACTGGTTCAAGGACTACAAGTCATTCACCCATACAAGAGTTGTGCGACTTGGAGACAACTCAACACATTCAATTGAAGGTGAAGGAATAGTCAGAGTCAAATTCCAGAAAGGTGAAGTCAAGTTGATGTCCACCAACGTTCTCCATGTTCCAAATTTAACCAAGAATCAGTTCTCAGTTAGCAGAATCACTGATTCAGGTCGGAAGGTCGAATTCGATACAAAAGGCTGCACAATTCTTGACAAATCCCGGAAGGTTCTAGCCTTTGGAAGAAGAAGCGGCTATCTTTACAAACTCAACCACTGCTACTCTTCTAACAGTCAAGCTCTTCACACAACCACTTCTGAATTAACTGATATGTTTTGGCATCTCAAACTTGGCCACCTCAATCTCAATAGTATCCAGCAAATGTCTACTCATAGACTATACAAGATCTGCCTTTTGTCAGCAAGCCAACTTCTCCATGCAAAAGCTCTATTATCAGCAAGCATGCAAGACGTCCCTTCATTTTAGATTCAGTTCATACTTCCAAAGGCTTGTTTGATCTTGTACACAGTGACATTTGTGGCCGATGCAGACTTCTTTGACAGGGAGAGCTCTCGATTTCCTAACTTTTATCGACGGCTTGTTTTGAAGGACTGCTACTTACTTTATGAAGAACAAATTCGGAGCGTTCAAGTCCTTCAAGCAGTTCAAGGCGTCTGCAGAAAACCAGATCCAGAGGACGATCAAGGCTCTACGCACAGATAGAGGAGGAGAGTATATCTCCACAAAATTCAAGGAGTTCTACAAGGCCAACGAGATACATCAGCAATATACAACCAGCTGCTCACCTCAGTCCAACGGTGTAGCTAAACGGAAGAATCGGACACTCATCGAAAGGGCCAAGAGCATGCTGGCCCATGCCTCTCTTCCAAAGAAATTCTGGACAGAAGCTATTCCAACAGCTGCTTATTTGCAGAATCAATCCATCACCAAAGCCTTGAATGGCAAGACACCTTATGAGTTGTGGACATAATCGAAACCATCACTCAAATATATTCGAGTGTTTGGATACATCGCTTTCGCACAATTCCTTGAAGATATAAGTGTAGGAAAAATATAAATTGTTCTTCCATAGAGAACACGGTGTAAGTCTGAATAAATCAAACTTTATCAATGTCTTCAATCGCGATTTTATCTGATCTATGTACCAATAGAACAGTATTAGTTATGATTGAATATGCATGCAAAAATCATATGTGGAAGTAAGAGACAACTTAAGACAATTTAAACAACAAGAAACTATTGATCAAAAAATGACTGTCTTATCTCGCTGTTGTGTCTCTGATTGAGTGAGTGTGTTACAAAGAGTAGTGCACATATATTTATATTGCTACAGGACAGGTCCTTTGGCCTTTTATTTACAGGTCTTTTGGCCTTTTAATGTTGTAACAATAGATATCTAAACGTTTACGATGGTTGATATTCAAATAGACATTTTGTTTCCAGGCTCAAATAAAATCTGTTCGCGAATAATTTGCGACAATCCATCTCTTCGTCTCAGCTTCGTGTTTCGTGAATTGTTCGCGACACTTGTTTTTTCGCGACATTTTTATCTTTCTCGAATAGTTCGCGACAGATGACAATTCTTGAGCTTGATGAAGAAATCTAGAATATTTCGCGAACTATTCGAGAAAGTTTCGCGATAGGTGAGCTTGAAGAACAGTCCAGAAGATTTCACGAATTGTTCTTGACAATTTTGTGACATCTGAGGCTTAAACAAGAAACTGAATATTTTGCGACAGGACAAATTTCATGAATCTTTTTGAGTTGGTCACAAATAGAAATATTTTGAGTTCATGTTCATTTATTTCTCATCCTTTGTCAAGTAAACTGCACGCTTTGTTGGTAGAATCAAGATCTTTCTGATCAATTGTTCTACAATTTCCCTCTCAAAGTGGCAGTTGGATTAACCCCAATCTTCTTTGCTGCTTCTCGAACAAAGCTTTACTTAGTGACTTTGTAAAGATATTAACTGTCATTTCCTCTGTGGATATGAATACTGTCTTCAATATCTTCTTTTTGACTAAGTCCCGAATCACATGATACTTAATAGCTATGTGCTTCGTTTTCGAGTGAAATACAGGATCTTTCGTAAGATAGATTGCTGAAGTGTTATCCATTAAAAAGACATAAGATTCAGAACTAGATTCATCAAATCCTTCCAATATATGTTTAATCCAAATCAGCTCGTTTGTCATCTTGGCTGCTCCTACATATTCCGCTTCACAGGAAGATTGAGCTACTGTCGTTTGCTTCTTGCTAATCCAGAGTATGGCTACACCAGATGCTAGAGTACAACCTCCTGAAATACTTTTGCTATCATCCTTCATGGATGCCCAGCTTGCGTCACTATAAGATTCGATGTGAAATCCAGCTTCCTTCGAATAACATAGTCCATAGTCTTTCA
Source organism: Diphasiastrum complanatum (assembly GCA_029204225.1). Lineage (NCBI taxonomy): Eukaryota > Viridiplantae > Streptophyta > Lycopodiopsida > Lycopodiales > Lycopodiaceae > Diphasiastrum > Diphasiastrum complanatum. Next base: position 18,691 of record MU832896.1, on the reverse strand, counting down.
TTTTCTGGAGATATTGTAGTACTCTCTTTGTCCATTCCCAATGCAATGATCCTGGGTCTACTTCCTCCTTAACTCCGTCTATTGCCTTTTGAAGTGTCATTGTTGCATCTTTCGCCAATAAGGTTTGATTTGTGTGGAATGACCTGGGTAGGTCTCGAAGAAAATAACTAAGCTGTTTTTCCTTAGAAATTGTATTTTTTGAACTAGAATTCGACAAGGAAATAAACAGATCTTTAATATTTTGCACGAATGTATTCAGGTCTTTGTCGTCCCACTGTAGGTAATTCAATTGGTCTTCCAAGAACATGATCTGATTACGAGATCGAGTCTCATTCTTGGTTTACAATTCTTCTCATAAATCCTTTACGTTTGAAATTGATGTAAGATCTAGCATTATATTGTCATGCACTGAAGACGCAATAATTGTTATAGCTTTGTCATTTTTTAAACTCCATTCTCGAAGTTCTTTGCCAGGAGTAGCTTTTGGCTTCTCCTCAATTGGTTCTACCCATTGCCATAGACCTTCGCCCTTCAACAAGAGTGAAGTCTTTAATTTCCAAATCAAGTAGTTTGAACCTTATGGGTCCAAGATTGTAGTGATCTTAGCTTGAATATTGGTGATCAACGACATCTTTTAATTCTGAATAACCTCCAGATAGCGGCTTACTGATAGATGTATGAAGAATGTTGAGAGGGATGAGAAGATACCACTGTATCAACTTAAATTCATTTGCTCTGATACCATTATAGAAAAAATATTAATTGTTTTTCCATAGAGAACACGATGTAAGTTCGAATAAATGAAACTAATATCAACAGGACCCACGGCCTGAAGTAGTGCCGGTCCCTCGACACTTTGCCAGTTCAGTAAAGAGTCTTCTTGGCCCGCCTTTGTTGGATTAGGTAGCCCGTGACATCTTCCATAAAGTTGAGGCGGTCTAGTTTCTTCAAGTCATTGGGCATGTGAAGGGACTTGTGGACTCCTGTTAGCCAGTCTTGGTCGACTCACACTTGGAATCTACGCATCTAGGGATCGCCAAGAAGGGCAGCCCGTAATAGACATGAGCGACTGGCACTTGATCTTCGACTTTGTCGGCAGCTAGCGCCTTATTGGAATCAAAAAATATGGGGGAAAGAAAATTGTCCCATTTAGTTTCAATCCCCATTAAATGCTCTACATTCTGTGCGTAAGTGGCTGTCGTGCGGACTGTTGGATCAGGGCAGTTGAAGTAGTTATTGGCGAATATGGTGAGAGCCCTTCTGGCATCTACATCCATATTCCAATTGTACTCTGATGGAATGATCGGCCAATTGAAATTTTGAATTGTGATCTTGTCCAGAGGGGTGCCACATTCCGCCCATTTGGATCGTCGTGTGCATGGCAAGAAGTGCGCGTTCACCCGTAGTTGTTGCGGACTTGTCACATAGGTCACAGGGTCTCTTTCAAACAGCTGCTGAGGCTAGTCTGGTCGTGGTTGGAGGGCGGGTAATGCTTGCAGCTCCTTGCCCTTTATTGTCTGAGCCGAAAAAGATATCTCCAATCGCCTCTAGATGACTCGTGGGGATACTTTGCTAGGAATTTGTTTATTTTCTACTCCACGGACTTTGGTCTTCGGAAGGTCCAACTGGTAGATATGGTGCGCGAACCTCTGGTTGATGTCGCATGTCCTTCCTCTTGGCTTGGCGGGTACCTGTGCCTTGGCCTTGGTCTCGCGTCCCCGCACCCGTATCTGTTGGTCCTTGGTCTTGGCCTTCGGACCCTTGATCTTGACTAAACTCCCCTGTTGCTTGCTGGCTTTGGTCCTGGCTCGTACTGGCCTGTGCAGCATCAAAAAATGGGTGGTAGTGGAATCACCAGGGGGGTGGGCTGGTCCTTCTTCTCCATGTACTATTGGCAAGCCCTGAGGGCTTGTTTGGCCTGGGCGAGCTCGTGAGTTGTGCTTGTCCGATATTTATCGAACTCTGTTTGGTAGCTGTTTAATGTTTGGCTATATACCTGCACCTGACGCCTAAAGAGATTCATCTCCGATTTAGATAGCGGCCTTGATTCTGGTGCAGGTTGAGCTAACCAGATGAGCTTTTCACTTTGTAGGGCTTTGACTTCCGCCCCTAGGCGCGTATTCTTTGTTTCGTAAATTTGTAGTTGCGCCTGGAGGGGAGCGAGCTATTGGGACGCTTTGGATTAAAGATTCCGCACCTTCGTGGAGGCCTCTGTCAGCACTTTGGAGAGGCTTTGGATGTATAGATTGAGGCCCTCCTCCTTCTGCTACAGCTTGGCAATCTCCCGGTGCCCTTCTTGTTCATGTTGTTGAGCTAGAATCAGCTCGTGCTACAGCTTTGTGAGTTTCGCACACAGTTGTGTGTTGCTTGTCACCAGATGTAGTACCCTACTTTCCAAAATAGCCTTGGCTGCTACCAGAGTTTGGTACGCCGTCGTTAAGTCAGTTGGAGCAGCCGATACACTGGCACTGATAAGGGCTTGTGTGGTATCGGCTCCAACAACTTGTGGAGTTCCGTCATCATTGTCTTCAATCAGGTTCTCATTGGACCTGATGTCATCTGGGATGGTGGGATTAGTCTGATCTGGCGATGGTATAAAGATTGTCTGAACAAATGCGTCATCAGACAGCGATTGGTTGCCCTTGGCAACCTTTTGTGGCGAAGCAAGTGGGGTTTGAGAAGCAGCAGTGGAAACTGGGGTGAGGACGGTTTGTCCAAACGAGAGGATGGGAGGAACAGAGGGGAACGAAAGTGTGGTGTAGAGTACTGAAGGCGAGGATGGAGCAGAAAGGGTCTGACGTGGGGGTAAAAAGTTGATGACCTGCATCCACGCCAAAGTGTCGGGAGACAACTGAGAATCAGAGGGATTAAACATGAGGGGAGCAACAGTGGCGACAAGAGTGATGGAGGATGCAATGGTGATGGACGAAGTAGTGGATAATGGAACAAAAATAGGAGTGGTATCAACAGAGGAAACGGGGATGGGAACAAAAACAGTAATGGATGGAACAGAAAGAGGGGTAGTGACAACAGAGACAGGAGTGGAGGGTTGCACGGAAGAAGAAGTGACGGTGGTTGATGGAGTGGTTATTGAGTGTGGTGGTGGTACATCGTCTGGTGGTAGGTGGAGAGGAGGAGGAAGGGGCAGCACCACGCATTCTTTTGCTGGCTATTGTGTCAGTAACTGTAGGTTGGGAGGATGTGGATGTGGCAGAAGGCGGATAGAGGTTAGTGTGCAGCACAATGGAAGAAAGAAGGCTGGAATGGTAGAAACCGCGCACTTTCGGTTCAAGAAGTGCACAGGCAAAGTTACACAGTAGGGGGCTTGCGGCGATAAGATCACGGTTGTTGGGCTTGATGGAGATGGTTAGTTTATGGATGAGGAAGGCGTGCCAGTCGTATGACACCACTGTGGGGCTAGGAAATTCTAGGAAGGACTCCACTATCTGACTCAGCAGCGTGGACTAGATTTTGTCCTTGCAAAATGTTGAAACAACTAGAAAGTTGTTTAATAGATATGCAGCCGCCTGTATGACTGGTTCCATGATAGCATCTATCAGGTAACCGTTGGTAGTCTGGATGAGGATCTCTGGTGCGGTTTTGGCGACAAAAGGTTTAATCAGGGCTTTTGCCTGACGATGGGAGATGGACTGATGGTCGCCGGACATAATGCCAATGATGACCAACAACACGTTCATCATCCTTATTATCCCACAGATGAGGAATCAAACCATGGATTCTTGCACTAGTCACCCTTCCGCCATGCTACCCTCAGGCCTTGCTATTTGTCTTACGAAGCCTTTAAATGTTTTCATGAATCGTTTCAAGAAAAACATCCATTGGCTATGGACAGTGCTTGTCTTGATAATATGGATAAATGAAAGAACGTCGTAACCACAATACCAATAGTTTAGGATTTGACATTTGTGCACCCTTGTATAAAGGTGTGGATGCCAAGCCATGCATCATCTCTTCTTTCCTCATCAATGTGGCTTTGGGTGGGTTTGTAAATAATGCATGGGGCTTAGGATTTAGGGTTAAGAATTAGAGTTTAGGGCTGGAATTTAGAGTTTGGAATTTAAAGTATAAGGTTTAGGGTTAAGAGTTAAGGGTTAAGATCTTAGGGTTTAGGACTGACAAATAAGGGTTTAGGGCTTTGTATTTTGAGGTTAGGTCTTAGGGCTTAGGCTTTAGAGCTTAGGGTTGGAATTTAGGATAAGGGATCTTGGGAAATGGGTTTAGGTTAATGGGCAAAGAGTTTAGAGCTTAAGGCATAGGATTTAGGGTAAGGGATGTGTTGAAAATGTCACTTCTAACTTGGTTGAAGTAATATGTTAATCTTGAGATCTAGGTTCATATTGAGATCTCACACATGTGGAGCCTATTTCCACATGTGAAAGGAAGTAGAAAATGTACTTGTATATAGTTAGATTCATTTTAGATAAATCTACACAAGTGTGATCTTGACTTTTGACTAGAATCTAAGAGAAAGTCATTTTGGTCAATTTCCTTGTAATTAGCTTGCACTTCCATGTGAATGAGTAAATACTCCCACATGTCAAGATGTTATTCACACGTGTGGATATAGATGTACTTGATTAAGATGTACATATCCTCTTAGATCCTATTTTGTAGAGAAGATTCCTATTTTTAAGGAGACTAGTAGCTGGATTCTAGCTAGTAGGATAAGTCAACTTTGATCTATGGGCATATCTTGCTCCTATTGGTGGATCTACATGATGTGGCACTCCCCAAACGTGTGAAGACCTAATGGACCAGTATACAAGTCATCCTTGTACTTGATCTATAAAGAGATCACCAATCCTAATGAAAAGTTGATGAGACATTTTCACTCTAGCAATTTACTTGAGATTGACACATTAGAATTGTGACTTTATGCTTGGAATGCTATCATAAGTTATTTTACTTTTCTCTGTGGTCACAGTCCATACAGTGACTGTTTTCCACATGTGTGAGGCTGCCCTTGATAGATTTGTGGTGTTACATTCATTGATCTTGCTAAATAGTTAGTGATTTGCTTTTAGATCAACATCTAGTCAATAGAACTTGATGAATCCTTTGATTTGGCAATCAATACCTCTTGTAGATTGATTAGTACAATCAATCATTGTCCTAAATACAAAAAATTCACATGGTATCAGATCTTGGTACAAGACGAATGTAATGATCCATCAAACATTTGAAAATCATTGTCAAATTGTTGATTTCAATCTAATCTTGTGTGAGCGAGCTCTAAGAGAGTGGTAGCTTCAATTGTTCTAGTCCAAATCGATTTTTGGGCTGAAGGTGTACTGTCCACATGTGTGAGGCCATACACCAACTATCAAAACAAGTTCCATACTTGCTTTTTGGTCCAAAATCTTGCATACTAGTCAAAATTTCATGTTTTTTGGTGCATTGTCTAGGTCTAGGTTCAATCTATCAAATGCTAATGATCAAATAGAGGTTTTTATCATTGAAGCATTTCATTTGAAGCATTAGATCAGATCATTAAGGTTGATTTGTTCATATCTTAAGTGTGTGAAGTGATATCAAGCAAAATCAATATTTGAGAGTGTGTTTTGCTAGGAGTTTTGAGTGGATCTATTACACCATCATCCGAGCTTGGGCTAGGTTGATTGGGCCAAGATTAGAAGCTTCTTAGTGAGCTAGAAATCTATGTTAGATCATTCATTTTCAAGAGATCTTTGTGCATCTCATAGGCAAATCATTCAATATGTCAACTATGGGTGGATTCTTGTTAGAATCTTGTGAGAGAGGCTACCTTTAGAACTAAAACTCACTGAGCATGGTGATATCTAGTGTCAGTTGAGTTTTTCCTCAAAGGGAAAAGACTAGGATCCTCTTCAAAGATTGGCAACAAGTTAGATCAAGCCATAATCCTAGCAGATGGAAAGCAAAGTGTTGGAAAGGCTCTTGTCTGAGAATTCTACTCTTAGTCCAATCAACTGATTTTATAAGTGGAGGGGAACTATCACACACGCCTCTCTCTTGGTGCAAATCTTGAATGAAAGTTGATCAAAATGGGAGCAAATTCAAGGTGACCTAGCTATACTCACACGAGGAGACTGACAAACTTTGGACCTACCCATACTCACACGAGAAGACTGGCGAACTTTGGACCTAATAAGTTGACAGGTTTTTATTGTGGAAAGAAAAGCTTGTTGTAGGCTTTCTCTGGACCATCAATGATTAGGAGACATAATGAGTACGCTAACTTGTATTATGTGTAAAGCAGCTGATCAATGAAGGAACTGTGAAAGTTGAATCTTGCACGAGAGACATGGTACTTCAAACGAACACCAAGGGACAGTTTGTATTGGAATCAGACTAGTGCAAATTCTGGGTGCATGTGTCTAATTCAAAGAGAGCTACTTGAAGCCAAGCTAGATGTACACTTCTTGTTTTGACTGTGAGGTAACTGACCAGTGATGGAATTGTAAAAGTCATCTTTTGCATGACAGACGTGGTGCTTCAAACAAACGCGAAGAGACAATTCGTATGTAGATCAAACTAGTGTGAACCCTTGGCTCTCCGCAAGGTCAATGGTTACATTCGGGTTGACTAAAAGACAACTACTTCAAGCTAAGTGAGAGTACTCAATCTCTGCCTATCTTAAAGAGCCAAAAGAAAAAGGATCAAGATCAGGTTAGGACAAGGATATTGATATTGTACCAGAATGGGCCGTAGATCTAAAATCTAGACCTTATCAGCTAATTGTCAGCCAATTGTATCGAAGAGGATTAGATGGTATTCTTCGAAGGTGTATTCTTCCACACGAGGCCACCCAAATCATTTCAGTTTCACATGAAGACAATATGGGTGGTGGTCACGCTCCAAGCACATTTGTAAAAACAAAAACAAAAATGAAGAATAATCTACAAAAGCACGCAGAAAGTGTGAAAGCCAAACAGACGTCGGAATGTCTGACCTCTACTTTTTGTACAATGCCAAGTCGAAACTGCTTTGTTGTCTCAGATCAATGACGTGGATGTCGGATTCTGACGTCCACGTCGGATTCCAACTAAATTTTATTTTGATAAAAAAAAATGCCACGCCATTATCCATGTCTGTGTGTCAGATTCCGACATGTCGGAATGCGACAAAATTTTTACAAAATTAGTTTCCTCCATAGTTTCTGGATCACCGGACATTCAAATTGGGAGTGGCACCGAATTCCGACTCCATCGAAATGCGACGAATTATAAAATTTTCAAAATTCATCCACATCGTAATCCCCACGATGTGTTATTGTGACTGTCACCTGGCTACCTCAAGATCCATCTGGTAGAGCGTAGTCTCACGGGTTGCTTTGGCCGCCAATACCCAATTGCATGAGAAGGAGATCTTGAGCTAGGATGCACACCCAAGTCTATCGAAAATCAGAGAAAAATTGATACTTGCAGTGGAAGTGGTGAGTAGGTGTGGATCAGAAATGCGACAGTTATCAATAAAGATCGAGTTCAAGATGAATCAGATGTTACAATGCGCAAATAGAACAGAACAATAGTGGGACAAAAATGCACTCTGCTTGATAATCAAAAACTGAGTACGTGAGCTTGAAGCGGGGCGCAGATTAGTGGGCGTTAAAAAACATGTTCAGTTGAGTTCGTTGATGACTTGCACACAAAACTATAAACTGAACTTAACTATTTACAGCATAATGCCTGCAGGATGATAGCTTAATCAGAGCGCTGACTCCAATAGATCTTCCTTGATGATTGGAAGTCAGATGGTCAGTATATTGAAAGCTGACATTAATCTACTTGATTAACTACATTTGTCCTGCAGTAGGTAGTCGTCGTTTTTGCTAAAGAGTTATGTACAGAAGTAGGCGGACTATCAACACCACGACAGACTTTTGACAGTATCGAAGATTTACAAAGATTCGGAAATAACAAAGACTCTAAAATATACACTGACTCAAAAATTTACAATGACTCGGATAATCGCGGATTTTTTGAGTTGATACAGTATCGAAAAAATTTAAGATTTTACAAGGGGTCAGAATTTATACGTAGGGCTTGGATTTTTCCAAGGTCGAAAAATCACATTTTGATAGGATTGACATTGGATCAAAAAATCAGTTTTTGATAGGATTGAAATTGGGTTAAATTCTGAGATGATGCTCCTTTGATAGAGCTTTGGTGAAGTAATCTGCTGTCTGTAATTTTGTGGTCCTGCAGTTAACCAAAGAAATTTACTTTCTCTCTAAGATAGTGATATCGGATTTCGATATGCTTACTTCGGGAGTGGAATATCGGATTCAGAGATAGTGCAATGGCACTTTGATTGTCACAGTCGAGGGTCGTTGGATGTGACTGAATAAGTTCGATATCTACAAGCAGGTTCCTGAGCCAAATTGCCTCCTTGGTAGTATTTGTGGCAGCTATGTATTTCGATTCTGTAGAGGATAATGCTACTGAGGTTTGTTTTCGGCTGTTCCATTGAATTGAGCCTTGATTGAACAAGAACACAAATCCAGAGGTCGATTTTCTTGTGTCGATAACTCCTGCCCAATCTGCATCTGTGTCCTCCATAACAAATGCATAGGTGTTTTGTAGCTTGGACATACTTCATGACTTTCATGAGAGCCTTCCCATGGACTGGACTTGGATTTGAAAGAAATTGGCTGAGAGAGCTGATGGAATAAGCAAGGTTGGGTCGAGTGTTGAGCATAGCATACATCAGTGAACCGATTATGGACTGAAATGGATATCGCTACATCTCCTCCTCCTCTGACTCGAATTTTGGGCATTGCTCCTTTGACAACTTCAAACCAGGGTCGAGTGGGAAGTGGCTTGGTTTGCACTCGACCATTCCATATTGGTGAGGTATCTCTGCTGACTGATGAAAATTTGTCTGTTAGGTCGAATTCTAAAAATCTAAATTTAGAGTCAGTTATGTGATGGGTCATCTTATATTCCTGTGCTAACAAACATTTGGTATCCTTCAACAAATTTAAATTGTTACTAAATAAGAACGTGTCATCAATATAAAGGGTGATGATTATGAAGGAATCTGATTCAGACTTAAAATAAACATTTTAGTCTGCCGAGTTTGGGATGAAACCATTCTCGATTAGAAATGTATTAAACTTCTAAAACTAGACTCTTGGAGACTATTTCAGGCCATACGGAGCTTTATGAATTTTGTACACTAGGTGCTCCTTGCCCTTTAGCTCATATGCTTCTGGCTGGGACATGTAGATCTCCTCTTCAATGGTGTCATTGAGGAATGCAGTTTGGACATTCATCTGGTGAACTTCAAGGTCTGCTTCAACTGCATAGGAAAGAAGTAAACGAATAGAAATATGCTTTACCACAAGACTGAAGGTTTCAAAATAATCCAGATCTGGGATCTGGGAGAAGCCTTTGGCTACCAATCTGGCCTTGTATCGATTTATTTTACCTTCAACATCATACTTTACCTTGAACAACCACTTGCATGGGATTGGATTTTGATCCTTTGGCAACTCAGTCACAATCCATGTTTGATTCTCATCAAAGAATCATCAAGTGTTGATATAGCCTCATGAATTGTGTTAGGTTCCTATACAAAATAGCAGGCCGGATCATCCATGAATCGAGATGGAGGTTGTTTGGGTCGATTTGATCCTCTGGGTTGAATTTCGACCCTCTGATGTTGCTCGTTATGTTGAGGTTCTTGTGAAAGATTTTAGATCCTTAAGATCCAATCTACTTGAATGATCTTTGGTTAGAAAGAGAAATACACTACCAATTTCACCAATGTAGAAAAATCAGCATCTACACACAATTTGAGATGCAAACACTAATAGAACTTGATCAAACTTGAATGAAATGATTATGTACTATTTTTGTCCGTACAAAACCAGCAAGCTACTGTATTTCACACATGTGGATCCAAAAATAACAAATATAGATCATTCTACACATAGAATTGCAAGCAATCACCAAGATAGTGCACCAATGGATAGTAGAACCCAAGAGAACCATGTATAAGCATGAAATGAGATAGAGAAGAGAGAAGATGACTCTCTCCATGAGTTACATCCTTTTATAGCAGGTCCAAACCCTATTTGGCCACTTGGCTTTCCCACCAAAATGCTAACCCTACCAATTTTGGGTCTAGATTCAATGTACCCAACTTATTCAAATTGAATCTACTCAAACTCGCATTCTATCTTTCCCACATTTTCAAAAGGTGTTTATTCAAATGAAATTTAGACTAATGAACTTTGAAAAGTCAACCTCAAAGTCTAAAACAAGTTTTGGCCTCAATATGCCAAATATGGAAATATTGCAAAATGTGATGAAACTAGTTGAATCTTTCACACTCCCTCTTCAACTAGTTTTAGCATAGACTTTGATAATACTCCAAGTGAAGTCCTATGCTTCATGAACAAGTCTTTTCCCAATGCTTTGGTGAAGATATCAGCTACACATTCCCTTGAAGACACATGTTGAAGCTCCACCTCCTTTGCAATGACTCGCTCCCTCACAAAATGATATTGTATCTCAATATGCTTGCTCCTAGCATGAAAGATAAGATTGGATGCCATTATTTGGGCTGATTGATTGTCACAAAAGATGATTGGGCTCTCTAAAAAATCCAGCAAGTGAAGATCCTTGATCATCCTCTTGATCCATACCATCTCCTTTGTGCAATGTGTAAGAGCTTTGTACTCGGCCTCACTAGATGACAATGAGATAGTGGCTTGTTTCTTTGACATCCATGATATAGCTCCATCACCTATGAAAATACAATAAGAACTAATGGATTTCCTATCCATTATATCTCCAGCATAGTCCGAATCTGAAAATCCAAAAAGATTAGGTGATGATCCCTCATACAATATGCCAAAATCTCGAGTTCCAATGATGTACCTCAAAACTCGCTTTCCTAGCTTCCAATGCTCCTAGCATAGTTTTTGCCAATAGAACTTTGATCCATCATAAGAATGATCTTCTTCCTAAGAATAGATCTCCTTTCAATGATCATGTAATGCTCAAAATAGAAACAACCATAATTGATATAGAGAATAGTGTCCACTTGGGATGCTTCACTATTTCTTATATCAATTTTACATGTAAAAATGTGACTAGAACATAAAAAATCAAATAGAATGTAAATGAAACCATGCTTCCAACTCTGAACTCTCTGGAAATATACAGCAAACAAACAATAAATGTGAGTGATCAACTTTTGCTTGCATGTCTCCTCCTTCTTTGTCCTTTGTTGCCTTGTATCCACCATGATACTCCATGAATGAGCCTCCATCTTCATCTTGCCACAAGAAACCATCAAACCTTGGAAATCCATGAGTAGGTGAGTACATAAATGATGCAAATCCAGCACCACATGACTCCATAAACCAAGTAGTTTGCACTAGTCCATCTTCAAGATCTACTTGACACAAGAAAATGACCATGAATTCACCAAAAATTGACAATCTCCAAGTATTGGCACCAAGTAGCTCAACACTTGAGAACTTAGCCATGGATGAGTGACATAATGAACCTCCAATAGCTTCATTTACATCAGCAAAATCAGCCAAGAATGCTAGTACAAATCCAACATCAAAACAATGCTCACCAATGTAGCTAGTTTGACCATATCTTGACAATTTGCACACATCCACATGAAATTGCTCAAACATGAGATAGAACAAGTAAAGTAAACTTGAACAACACTTCCTTGCTGCTCCTTTGAACTTACTTGAGTCTTCAATATGCTGCAAAAACAGATCCATAACACCCTTGCCAATTACCTCTCCTTTGATGCTCTTGACTAGCTCCAAATTGCCAACTTCCCTTTTGACTAGTTGAAGCGCTTTGAGATCAACCTCTTGATTTTAAACTTGACCATCAAAGTCATTGAACAAAATTTGCTTTCCAGATCCATTACTTGATTTTACAGCAAGATAACATCCATCCACTTGCATAGCTCCATGTACACAAGAAGATCCTCCAAAAGATGTTCCACTCTTCATAAGAGATCGATACTCAAGATCCATTGCTTGGATCCACTCCTCTTCTTTCCTTGCTTGATCTACACTTGTAGGATCATCCAAAGAGGTTAGGAAAGCAACATAATTTCCAGAAACTACTTGCTTACCCTTTTGATCATATGTGAGCCTTGAAGGTACTTGTCTTTCTCTTGATGTTCTCCTTGGCTTTTGACTTGATGAAGGTCCATCATCACCACCATCCAAAGTAGGATCCTTCTCATCAACATCAAGAATGTTAGATCCATCTTATTTACCATCAATCATGCTTGAAGACACCTTTGGAATGTTTCCCTCATCAAAAATGACATCTCTACCAACAATCACTTTGTTAGTAGAAGGACTGTAAACCTTGTAGGCTTTACTCACCTCACTATATCCAACAAAAATACCTCTTCTTGAAGATGGATCCTCCTTGGTCCTATCATCAAGAGTAATGTTGACATAGCATGTGCATCCAAAGGTTCTTAGAAAGTTGACACTCGGCCTCCTCTTGAATAGCATCTCAAAAGGTGTCCTTCCATCCAAAATAGCACTCGGCCACCTATTGCACAAGAAATGGGCACACAACAAAGCTTGATCCCAAAATGGTTTGTCAAGATTAGCACTTAACCTCATAGCTTTAGCACTTTCACATAAAGTCCTATTCTTCCTTTCAGCCACTCCATTTTGTTGTGGAGTCCTTGATGTTGTATACTCCCTCTTGATCCCATGCTCATCACAAAAGGCCTTGAACTTGTTAGATATGTACTCACCACCATTGTCACCTCTCAAGCACTTGATCTTTGTGGAGAATTGGTTCTCCCTTGCATTCTTGAACTTGACAAAGACATCATACACTTCATCCTTGCTCTTTAGTAGATAGATCCAACAAAATCTACTAAAATCATCAATGAATGTTACATACATCTTAGCTCCACTATTGCTAATTGTAGTAAATCCATGAATATCCGAATGTACAAGTTGAAAAGGCTTTGTAGATCTAGAAATAGATCTAGTATAAGGTAGTCTATGTGACTTAGACAAAGCACAAGACTCATAAATATGCTTGTCATTACTTAAGGAACTTGGAAGACCAATCACAACCTTCTTCCTTGCCATTACCTCCAATGACTTGAAGTTGAGGTGTCCCATCCTTTTGTGCCAAACCTCTTGAATAGAAATTTGCTCCCTTGCAACACATCCAACTTGGTTAGCAATAACACAAGCATCAAGTTTGAACAACTTCCCTTGCCTTTTACCTTTTCCAATCAAGACATCCTTCCTTTTGATCAAACAAGCATCTCCATCAAACTCCACCTTGAGGCCCTTACTTAGCATTTGACTCACACTAAGCAAACTCTTGGTAATAGATGGAATAAACAAGACATCCTCCAAATGAACATTCCTATTTGTAGAGAGAGAAATAGGAATTGTGCCAATCCCTTTGATTGCACACTCACCATCATTGGTCGTGTAGATTACCCTCTTGTCATCTCCATATGCCAACAAAGAAGTGAAGTACTCTTTGTGAAAGGTCATGTGTGAACTTGCTCCACTATCAATCCACCAAGGATCTAGATCTCCATCATTAGCAAGCATACATGAAGACATCACAAAAGCATCATCATTTTCATCTTGCACATCCAAACCATCCTCATCAAGAGTAAGATTACCTTGCTTGTCTCCTTGATCTCTCTTCTTCTTGTAGCACTCACTTGCAAAGTGTCCTTTGATGCCACAATAGAAGCATTTGAGCTTTGATCTATCCTTCTTTTTTCCACTTGAAGAAGCATCCACTTGATCTTGCCCTTTAGACCACTTGCTTTTGGTTTTGCCCTTGAATTTGCCCTTTGTGAACATAGCATCCTCTTGAAGTGTCGATGTAGATCCACCTCTTGCTTGAAGCCTATATTCCTCATTGATCAAGATCTCTTGAAGATCCATCAAACTTGGCAAAGTCTTTTGAATAGCAATACTTTGAACAATGTTAGCATGAGCATCCAACAAGCCATTAAGAATCACTTGAATAAGCTCTCCTTCCTTAATGCTTTCATCTATGCAAGCTAACTCATCATTCAATGCTTTCATTCTCAAAACAAAAGTACTTGGACTTTCTTCATTCTTTTGTACACAAGAAAATATTTTCCTTCTTAGAGTCAACACTCTAGAAGTAGACTTGGATTCATAAAGCTTCTTTAATGAATTCCAAGCTTCCAAAGATGATGTGCACTTACCAACTTCCTTGAGAAGTTCATTGGTAACATTCATCTTTATCATGTGTAAAGCCTTCTTGGCCCTCTTGTCATACCTCAATTGATTTTGTTGTGTTGCTGGTATCTCCTCCAAACCTACAACAATATCCAAAACATCATTCATCTCAAGAAGTGACTCCATCCTCACTTTCCATAATGAATAGTTACTTGAGGTAAGCCTATCATTGGCTTCCAACATGACTCCAATTGAGGTTGCCATGTAGCAATGAACTGATCTTCTCTTTCAACCTGCTTCAATGCACAAAGCACTCCTTTGAACAACAACAAATGCTTTCAAAGGAAATCACCAAGATTTGAAGCTATCTCACAAATTCTCTTCTAGCACTTATCCAAGAAAATCAACACATAGAATCATGGAATCTTGATCAACCTATGATCTATCCTCAATCTAATGACTTTTTCCACTTCCTAAGATTGAAACACACTCAAATGAAGTCCAGCAACCTCACTATCTAGAGATCCAATCAAAATTAGGGTTTTGACAAAATCACAAAAAATTGACTTTTCCAAATCTACATGCAAATGCTGAAAATATGATATGCAATCTATAAGCCACCACTTAGGCTGAACCAATGATCCAAAAATCGGCCAAATCCAGCATGTGAATTCAAAAAACGAAATTGAACAAGTATATTGACCTATTTAGTGTTTTGATCTACAACAGCAAAAAATCCGATTTTGGTGTAGAATCCTCTCTAGCATGCTCTAGACTTGATATCTTCACCAAATCATTGATAGATCTGATTTCCTCCTTCATAACCTGAAACACAAGCTCTGATACCATGTGAAAGATTTCAGATTCTTAAGATCCAATCTACTTGAATGATCTTTGGTTAGAAAGAGAAATACACTACCAATTTCACCAATGTAGAAAAATCAGCATCGACACACAATTTTAGATGCAAACACTAATAGAACTTGATCAAACTTGAATGAAATGATTATGTACTGTTGCTGTCTGTACAAAACCAGCAAGCTACTGTATTTCACACGTGTGGATCCAAAAATAGCAAATATAGATCATTCTACACATAGAATTGCAAGCAATCACCAAGATAGTGCACCAATGGATAGTAGAACCCAAGAGAACCATGTATAAGCATGAAATGAGATAGAGAAGAGAGAAGATGACTCTCTCCATGAGTGACATCCTCTTATAGCAGGTCCAAACCCTATTTGGCCACTTGGCTTTCCCACCAAAATGCTAACCCTACCAATTTTGGGTCTAGATTCAATGTACCCAACTTATTCAAATTGAATCTACTCAAACTCCCATTCTATCTTTCCCACACTTTCAAAAAGTGTTTATTCAAATGAAATTTAGACTAATGAACTTTGAAAAGTCAACCTCTAAGTCTAAAACAAGTTTTGGCCTCAATATGCCAAATATGGAAATACTGCAAAATGTGATGAAACTAGTTGAATCTTTCATAGTTCTGACTCACTGTTAGAGTCAGTATCGATTTTCTGGTTTTTGACCCTAGGGTCAGATTTTGGATTTCTGACCCTTGGATCAAATTTTGAATTTTCAACCCTTGGGTTGTATTTTTCTGGAGCTTTCCCCTTGTGATCTAAAAACTGATCTTCCAAGAAAATGACATCTCTACTCGTGAATGTCTTCTGAGTGATCAAGTTGTAAAGCTTGTATGCCTTGTGATCTGGGGAGTAGCCAATGAAAATCAATTTTTTGCTCTTGTCATCCAGCTTCTTTCTTAGATCTTCAAGGATCTAAGCATAGGCAATGCATCCAAACACTCGAATATGAAGTAGAAATAAGAGCTTGACTACTAGTAGAATAACAGTGACTTAATTTGTAAAGATAGCCACATCTTCAACCATAAGCTAGGACTTTCCTAGACTTGTCAAGAATAGTATAGCCCTCTGTATCGAATTCTACCCTATGACCAGAATCAATGATTTTGCTTATAGAAAGCAGATTCTTTGTAAGGTTCAGAATATACAGGACACTGGGCAACAACTGAAATTCGACCCTTATTGTCCCTTCACTTTTAATGGAGTGTGTTGAGTTGTCTCCAAGCTGCACAACTCTAGAATGGGTGAAAGGCTTGTAGTTTTGGAACCAATCCCGATGATGGGTCATGTGTTGAGTTTCTCCAGAGTCCAGGTGCCAGGAATCGATATCTTGAAAATTTTTAACCCTGGTCGTAAAGGCAGCTTCATCCTCCTCGTCATGCTAGATCGAGTTATTGGTTGAGGCAGCATTTGCTTGCTATTGGAACTGCTTCTTCTTTTCATTGTTATACCATCGACAATGTCCCATAGTTCCTTGTCTAATAGAACAACTTTCATCTTGAATTTCCAGAGCTGGTAGTTCTCTCCATTGAGCTTGTCAATAAGAGAAGAGCTAGAAGTAGAATCCATTCTGGTATAGTATTGATATTGTTGGTAGAAACAACAATAGCAGATTATTGTTGGCTGCGCACTTGCTGATATGAGGTCTCGGTAGAAACGAGACTAAATCCGCAATGAAAATTGCAGATTATTGAGCCACCCGCTCTGATACCATGTCGAAAATCAGAGAAAAATCCATACTTGCAACGGAAGTGGTGAGCAGGTGTGGATCGGAAATGCGCTAGTTACCAGTAAAGATCGAGTTCAAGATGAATCAAATCTTACAATGCGCAAATAGAACAGAACAGTAGTGGAACAAAAATGCACTTTGATTGATAATCAAAAACAAGTACATGAGCTTGAAGCTGGGCGAAAATTAGTGGGTGCTCAAAAACAACTTCAGTTGAGTTCTTTGATGGCTTGCACACAAAACTAAAACTGGACTTGACCATGTACGGCATAATGCCTGCAGGATGATAGCCTGATCAGAGCGTTGACTCCAGTAGATCTTCCTTGATGATTGGAAGTCAGCTGATCGGTACATTGAAAGCTGACATTAATCTACTTGATTAACTACATTTGTCCCTACGGTAGGTAGCCGTCGTTTTTGCCAGAGAATTATGTACAGACCCGAGGTTGTCAACAGCAACGGACTTTTGACATCATCGAAAATTTACAAAGACTCAGAAATAACAAAGACTCAAAAATATACACAGACTCGAAAAATTACAATGACTCATAAAATCTCGGATTTTTTGAGTCGATACAATATTGGAAAATTCTAAGATTTTATAAGGGGTTGGAATTTATACAAAGGGTCAGAATTTTATACATAGGCTCGGATTTTTCCAGGGTTGGAAAAATCAAACCCGATCCGATCTGATCCATGGTCAAAGACGCCCGATTTATCAAACCCGATCGATCCGATCAGGGTCGGAAAATCACATTTTGATAGGATTGACATTGGGTCGGAAAATAGGCTTGGGTTGGAAAAATTTGATCCTGAATTTTTCGATGCTTTGCTAAAATTTAGAGCCTTCATATTTTTGTGTAGTTTTCTAAGAATAAGTATAAACAGATTTTTGGATGCTCGTTACCTAATGGCATTGGGCTTGAACATGAATTCCAAGAAAATCAAGGAGCCATGATGCTTCTGCCAAGAGTCCATTAAATTGTTTGTCGTTTGGTAATGTTGCAAAAAGTTCATTCTCTTTTGATTGCAACCTGTTGCGTTAAATGCATTTTGGGAATGCAGCATTTATGAAAACATTTAAGCTCAAAGACAAGGATTTAGAAAGTCAAGATCAGATCCTCACTTGGAAGATGCAGTTGCACCTCTGGGACAATCCATAACCAAAATAGCAACTCAGAAGATGAAAATTTTGAGCGAGGGATGATGCTGAATGCAGAAAGCCTACGATCAAGCCATCTACTACCATGGTTATAGAAGCCTGATCAATGAATCAAGCAATTATCATTTGACAACTGCAATCCAATCAGTCTTAAAAGGCAAGAGGATTCTTGAAACTCCAGGAGCTATGTCTTGCGAGTCCTCAACTAGGGTAAAGCACTCATCTTTGAGGCGGACGTGCTAGGAATTCTTGTAGTCTTCTTCTTGGCAGAGCAGAAGCATTTCATGTATGAACGTGACTTGAGACTGTGATATTGGCCTGACTCATCACCAGTCTACACATTGCAATTGCATGCAGCGACAACGAGCAAGTCACGGAAGGTCAAAAAACGGGATGCGAGCAGGTAGGAGGCAAGAAACGTGATGCACGAAAAGAATGGAAACATCAAATTGCCACTCCGAAGTTTTGCACTCTATTGTTATCCAAGAAGCCTGAAGAGTTCTTGTTACAGAAGATAAATTCCTTTGTGTAACTTTGATTGTATCAGATGCAGGGGCTGAAATTATTGTATTACCCATCATGCACGTGTATCTGA
Source organism: Diphasiastrum complanatum (assembly GCA_029204225.1). Classification (NCBI taxonomy): domain Eukaryota; kingdom Viridiplantae; phylum Streptophyta; class Lycopodiopsida; order Lycopodiales; family Lycopodiaceae; genus Diphasiastrum; species Diphasiastrum complanatum. Next base: position 127 of record MU832896.1, on the reverse strand, counting down.
AGCGAACAATACATTTGTTTTGACAATCCACGCGACATGCCCAAACAAGAAACGCGAACAAGGGAACTGGGAATCAAAGACACGACAAATGAAAAGCCACGGTTTAATCTCTTAATCAGGAAACCCC
>MU832895.1:0-64748 GCA_029204225.1 Diphasiastrum complanatum | reverse complement strand
GGCTCTGATACCATGTGAAAATTACAGAAAATAAGGATCCAAAAACACTTGAAATGATGAGGGAAACTCATAAGATTAGCACAAGTTGAAACCATCAAAATCCATCAAAATCTATGTTTGAACCTCACTAAATGGCCCAAATCCTTGACAAGGCTTCACACATGTGAAAGTACGACCTCCCACAGTCTGAGTACTATACACCAGACCTACATTCAATCCTATAATCATTAGTAATCACAAGTACTCAAACAATTATGAACATAGAGAGCAATTGCACCACTATGAGAGAAAAATCATGAAATTGCTTGATTGATTTTGGTGAGATATCATCACCTATATATACATGATCCATCATGTTTTTGGGCAGGTATGAGTATCCCTAACCTATCCCTAATGCTAATTTTGGTGGATCTTTCATCCCTACCAAGTTAGGGTTGGAATCTTGGAGATCCCCTCAACAATGCAAAAATTACCAAAAATAGCTCCTATTTTTTGTCTCTTGTATCTGAGCATAATTTGGACTCATTCCAAAGGTTCTAACACTTAGATCTACTTGAGACCATCCTTATGAATGGAATCCTATGCTATTTGGCACGTGTGACAAGCCATATCATGACCATCTAACTATTTACAAGTCATATGACCACAACTAGTCAAGCTAGAATTGTGAATTTTTAATAGTCGCCAATTCCTTCTATAGAGCACTCATGATCAATGCAGTGTAAAAGTCCTTTGTAAGGTACAGACTCCTTTGAACAGCACATATATGAAGAAGCTCCACTATCTATGTACCAAGCTCCATCTTTCTTGAAACGTGATGAAGAAAAACTGGACACCATAAGTGATCCTTCTCCATCACTTGCAACAAATTCTTCTTCAATCTCTTTGGAGATATTAGCTTGCTTGAGTTGGTTTCTTTTCTTAAAGAAATTAGAGGCATAGTGCCCCTTCTTGCCACAGAAGAAACACTTCACTTTCTTCATCTTGGTCTTTGAAGTAGAAGGGTGAGATGTATCATCCTCTTCACCATCTTTGTCTCAATCTTTTGGATTTTTCATTGTTGAATGCTTGAGAGAACTGGTTCTTAATCCTTCCTTTATGCTTGTCTTTGACAAAGAGGGCTTTCTCACTTCCACCATGCTCGAGTTTGTTCATCTTGGAAAGTTTATAGCTTTTCCTAGATTCTTTAGAATAAGAATTCCTTGGAGGAGTTTCTAGATTAGGCAACTCCTCCTTAATGGAAAAAGACTGAACAAGATTATCATAGTCATCTCTCAAGCCATTTAAAATGACGAAAACTAGCTCATCTTGGTTAATGGTAACACCAACACAGGAAAGCTCTCTATGTAAATTTTTAACTCTCTGAACATAGTTTGATGCACTCTCTTCACTTCTTTGGAAACTTTGAAAAATCTGATTCCTAAGAGTGAGTATTCTAGAAGTATTATTTGCTTCATAGATGGACTTAAGTGCATCCCAAGCTTCTTTGGCATAGTGCAAGATCCAATCTCTCTCAGAATTTCATTAGATACATTCACCTTAATGAAATGTAGAGCCATTCTAGCTCTCTTCCTGTACTTAGGAATTTTAGCCTGTGCTTGAGGCTCCTTCTCAACACCAAGAACAATGTCATAACATCCTGGAGTATCAAAATAGACTCCATTCTGAACTTCCAAATTGAGTAATTAGAAGTGTTTAGTCTTTCATTTGCTTCTAGAAGATATCCTCCCAGAGGTGATATTTTGATGAAGACTTCTTAGTTATTGGACTGCAATATGTTTGAGCTTGTTCCAATCAGACTTAAAGTTGATGATCTCTTTCACTATAGGTATTTTCAAGGATGTACTACCTTCCTATGTGAAACACTTGCAACTATATTTGAGATAGATCTCAAATATTCCACAAGACAAGTTATCTAGATCATACACACAAAGTGGATTGAGACACTTTGGCTAGTTTGAATCCTACTGTTGGCACGTGTGAAATGCATCAAAAGAAAACACTATCGACACTCAGAAGGCTCAAAGGGTGTTCAATTACTTCAAACTTAGTCTTGATCTTCAGTTTCTTGTGTAGGATGCTCAAAACAATGGATTCAGAATAAAGGCAAGATTGAATCAAATCAAAATGTTGTCACTCAGATTTTGGACCTATCCCTATCCTCTTTAAGAGCTTATAACTCTTGATAGACACATCAGAGGATCTACAAGCAAGGATTTAGAAAGGGACTGAAAATCTCTGATTTTCACACGTGCGGAGTTCCAGAATTCCGTACTACCACTATTCAGGTCTGAAAATTCAGTTCCAATCCGATTTGATCCAAATACACTTCAGTGAGAAAAAGTGCAAAACTGTTTTTTTGCTTGAATTAGCTCTCAATTCTTGTATAATCAGAGTTGTTAGCATGCAAAGCTCAATTTGGCTCTGATACCATGACAAAATTTCCAGATTTCACACATGTGGGAATGTTCACAAGTATGATGGATCTAATTAAGCTTTGTGATTAGCACAGTAACTTGATTCTAGATTGATTAACAAGATCTAGTTCAGAATATATGGCTTAATGACAATCTAGCATGCTAAGCATCAGAATATGATAGCAATAAATCAATAATGAGCAAAGTACAAGATATCAGTGTATTAGCGTAAGTCTCAACACGAGTTTAGAGAGAGAAAGATAGAGAGATAACAAGCAAAAATTGTGTGGATCCAAAATGGCATGAGATAGCTACAAAGCTTTGGTTCTTCATCAGAAAATATGAGGAGAGCTACACATATTTATGGAGTTTGAGGTGGCTTGAGGTAGAACCACATCCATCCATCATTTAATGACATCTAAAGTGAAAACTAGAGTCTATGTGACATTTGTCACTTCTCATGCATGAAACTCTACCAACTTTTTCCAAGTGTGCTAGTTCTAACTAGAAATGTACAAATCATCATGCATGTGTCCATTACACTTTGTGCATGCCTTGCATGTCACTATGGATCACTTACAGTTAATGCATGTGAATTGCCGCAAGTTTTACAAGCATAATTTTGCTATTTCTATGTCTACAAACTATATGCAAGTTGTACTCATCAATCTAGATATGACATATCCATGTAGTTCGAGTTCTATTTAGGCCAAACTTGGCATTTTGCATTTATGAACAACATACTTGCATGGTACAATATTTGTAGCAAGTCCTAAAGTCAAGATGGATTATTTTTCCATTTCAACACCATGTAGCCAGCCGACTTGTCTGACTCATCCAACATATTGAACTTCGAGATTTCTCAGTCGACTATTCTTATTGAAGGTCCAAGCTCATCTACTTTCGTCAAACAACATATCAACGACGAATCCGAAGATGATAATGTTGCGGTTTAGCAACTACAGTATGATGGAAATGGTCAACTTCTTCCCAGAAGATCATCAAGAACTAGTAGACTGCCTATTATGAGAGATTTCAACTAGTTTAGTCTAGTTTAGTCATATTTTGGTAAATTGTCAATAAGAGGCCAAAACTCATTTTAGACTTAGAGATAAACTTTTTGAAGTTATATTAGTTTAAAATACATGCAATAAACACTTTTTAAAAGTGTGGGAAAGTTGGTAGTTGAGTTTGAGAGAGATTCAAATTTGAACTTTGGGTACATTGAATCTAGACCCAAAATAGTAGGGTTTACATTTTGGAGGGAAAGCCAAGTGGCCAAATAGGGTTTGGAAACTCTATAAAAGGATGTAACTCATGGAGAGACACACCTTCTCTCTTCTCTCTCTCATTTCATCATTATACATGGTCCTCTTTGGGTTCTACTACTCATTGGTGCACTATCTTGGTGTTATCTTGCAATCTTGTGTGTAGAATGCTCATTTATTGCTATTTTTGGTTTCACACGAGTGAAATATAGTAGGGTACTGTAATTGTACGGACAACAACCATATTTTATGTTTTGGTTCATGTTTGATCAGTATCTCTTAGAGTTTGCATCTCATTTTGTGTGTAGATGCTGATTTTTCTACATTGGCAGGTTTGCTCCTTATTGTAACCAAAGATCAGGGACATGGATTGGATCTTGAATGATCTGAAATCCTTCACACCTATTAGGTATATCGATGAGTCTACAACCTATCTTGTTCAGGAGCCGACGACTGTCGAATAGGCACTCAGTCAGCCCGATTCCGATCTTTGGATGAAGCTATGGATAAAGAGTATATGGTAAAAGAAGGCAAGTCAATGCTATCTTCCGAATTCGACATGACCGATCTGGGCGAAGCTCATTTCTGCCTTGGTAATCAAATCCATAGAAACAGAAATCGAAAGTTGATCTACATTACTCAACAGAGGTACATCTACAGTATGTTAGTCAGATATAATCTGGTTAATTGCAAGTTAGCTCTCTCACCAATGGAACCATGTCTCAAATTGTCAAAGGACCAGTGTCCCCGAACAATCGAAGAGAATGAGCAGATGCGTCAATATCCTTATCATTTGATAATAGGATATCTTATGTACACAATGATCTGTACCAGGCCAGACATAGCTTTTGCAATCAGCTCCCTAAGTCATTGTCGAAAATAGGATGGATAAATTGCAGCAGAAACTCCTACTTTTAATGCATGACTACGCCTATCAAATTGAACAAAGCTGTAGTGATGGAAATCACGTCCAATCTTTAGCAACTAACTTTCGCTAGATACTAAGTGATTACGTAGCCAGACATAAAGTATTGAATTCTTAGACAATTTCGATCAGTTACAAAAGCAATACAGAGAAGCATGCACTCTGACATATACTGAACGCAATAAGAAGATAGTATTGATTCAGAAAAACAAAATCAGATGCTAATGAGTGCAAGACAATAGCGGATAGAAACCATGCACTCTAAGCTGTCTTTGAGTAACTAAGAATAAGTCTGATAATAAGCAGCTCTGTTGATAAGCAGTAGCGCAATAGCAACTCTACAAATAAATCTCTAAAAGACTGAACTAGAATGTTCAAGAGAGTTCAAGCTTGAAAGCTTGATAGAGAGCTAACAACAATACTTTTTGATTGTGAATGATCTGCTTAATAACACTCAACTCCTTCACAATTCACAATGTTGATGCGTTGCTTTAGAACTTGAAAAGATATGTATGAACAACTGATTTATACTAAGTAATTAGGTCGTCAAATGCGATTGCCAGTTGGCTGAAAACTACTGGCATTCATCTAGTTCCTTCTCAGAAATTGATTGCTGATAAGCGGTGAAAATTGGCCGTAAACAATCTGTCTGCATAAATGAATGTAGACTGTCATTCTACAAAAATGAACTAAAACTGCCATAGGTGACAGTGTCGCAAAAAGGCCACAGTGTTGGCTTTTTGCGAAAAAGACGACAATGTCATAAAATATCATTTTCTTAATATTGGGGTAGCCCCACACTTTGCCAGAGTCATTTCCTTAACATTTGAGGCACTTTAAAAAATGTGACTTTGCATTTTTACTCGTAATTTCTGACAGGCGACAGTGTCGTGATTCTTGACAGGCAAAAAATGCAACACCGTTGTCAAACTCCGTGTATTTCTGCAGACATTTGTAAATCTGCAAACTATGTAAAGACACGGGAAAATCCACAGAATTGGATTAACAATAGATGAGGATTAAAATCGATTAGTCGATTAGTAAGAAGGAGAATAATCCAACACTCCCCCTTAATTTGAACCCTTGAATGCCTTGACCTTCAAACTTAGTTCTACACAAAATCATCTGTGTGCTTCCAAGCTTATTGCTTTGGTAAAAATATATGCTGCCATATCTTGCATTCTACAGTACTGCAATCTGACCTCTTCGTTGAGAACTTTGCTTCTGATGAAATGATACTTTAGTTCAATGTGCTTACTCCTAGAATGAAATCTAGGGTTCGCTGATAAAGCAATGGCACTTTGATTATCACAAAATAATGTCGTCAGAGCATATTGATTTAGACCGATATCTGAGAGTAAGTTCCTCAACCGAATTGCTTCCTTTGTAGCTTGAGAGGCTGCGATATACTCTAATTCAATGGAAGATAGAACTATCAAAGATTGCTTGCAAATGTTCGAGGAAATTGGACCATTGTTGAGGAAGAATGTAAATCCGAAAGTGGATTTACGAGTGTCTACATCTCCTGCCCAATTTGCATATGTGTAACCACTGAGTAAATTGAGTTTGTCGTTGACAACTGCTCCATAACAAATGCAAAAGTCCATAGTAGCTCGAAGATATCTCGTGACTCTGATAAGAGCCTTCCAATGTATTACACTAGGGTTAGTCATAAACTGACTGAGAGAGCTGATTGCAAAAGCTATGTCTGGCCTGGTACAGATCATGGCGTACATAAGAGATCCTATAATAGAATGGTAAGGATATTCACGCATCTGCTGCTTCTTATGAATTGTTTGGGGACACTAGTCCTTTGATAATTTGAGACCTGGTTCCATTGGTGAGGGAGCTAACTTGCAATTAATCTGATTATATTTGACTAACATGTTGTAGACCTCTGTTGAGTAATGTAGATCAATTTATGTTTTCTGTCTTTATGGATTTGAATACCAAGGCAGAAATGAGCTTCGCCTAAGATCAGTCATGTCGAATTCGGAAGATGCATTGTGAGATATGCTAAATGTACATCCATTTCATGTATTTTCAAATCTGCTGCAGTGGCAAATAATAGCAAAAGTCGAATAGAAGAATGCTTGACTACTGGACTGAAGGTCTCAATGTAATCGATGTTGTATACCTGAGAAAATCCTATGATGACAAGTCGTGACTTTCTCCAATTGATGTTTCCATCTGCATTGTACTTGACTTTGAAAATCCATTTGCAATCAACTACATTTATGCTTGCAGGTAATTCGACAATCGTCCATGTTTGGTTCTTGATAAGAGATGAATACTCTTTATCCATAGCTTTTTTCTAGATATCTGAATTAGGCTAACTAAATGCCTCTTGGACAAACATCGGTTCCTGAACAAGGTAGGCTGCAGACTAATCGATATACCGGTTAGGTGGTTTGCTTGCTCTTGAGGATCTTATGGGTAATAGAGAAAGTTGATCATCTCCATCATACTGTAGTTGTTGAACTGCAACATCATTATCTTTTGATTCGCCGTTGATTTGTTGTTCGTCAAAAGTAGAAGAGCTTGGACCTTCAATGGGAATAGTTGATTGAGGAACTGGTAGGTTTAATATGTCAGATGAAGCTAACAGGTCGGCTGGATGGGCTATGCCTTTTCTCTCGAGGTCCTGAAACTGATCTTCAATGAAGATGACATCCCGGTTAGGGAAAATCTTCGACTCGATGGGATCGAACAACTTGTAGGCTTGATCTGAAGTAGTGTAGCTGATGAAAATACATTTGATACTCTGGAGTCGATCTTCTTCCTTAGATCAAGAGGCATCTGCGCAAAAGCAGTACATCCAAAAACTCGTAAGTTTGATAGATAAGGTTTGGTACCTGTCCAAACTTCGAATGGTGTTTTGCTCGAGAGACCTTTAGTAGGACATCTGTTCTGAATATAGATTGTTGTTGAAACAGCTTCAGCCCAAAAGGACTTCGGAAGTGTTGCACGTGATAACATGCACTTTGTCAATTCAACCAAGGTTCTGTTCTTTCTCTCAGCAAGACCATTTGATTGAGGCGAATAGGAGGTAATGTATTGTTGCTCAATGCCGTTGTTAAGGCAATACTCCTTGAATTTGGTGGAGATGTATTCTCCCCCATTATCTGACCTCAGTGCTTCAATTCATTTGCCAGTTTGATTCTCAGCATGCTCTTTGAATTGTCTGAATTTGATAAAAGCCTCTGATTTATGTTTAATGAAATAAATAGCTGTTCTTCTGGAGGATTCGTCAATAAAAGTAATTAAATACTTTGCATCTGGCAATGAGCGAGTTTGCATAGGTCCACATATATTTGTATGAACAATATCTAACAGACCTTTTGCTGCATGCCTATGGTTTGATCTAAAAGAAATCTTAGTTTGCTTTCCAATGATGCAGAAGCAAGATATTGATGCATAGTAAATTGCTAGTTTACTAGTTTTGCATCTTACAAGTCTCAAGGTTACAGATTCAGTGAATCTTGACATTTTTGGGGATTTTTTTATGTTTGAAACTTTTACACGTAATAGTGTAATACTCGGTTTGCATTATGGATCCTCATATCATGTGGTGTTATGGGGCTTTGTAGTTGCCTTGGATTGCCGACCATGCTGAGTTTAAATGACATAGTTATGTTGATAATCAAGATCTCAACGACAATCTTTTGAAAGTATCCAAAACGAAGCTATGCCTCATATTCTTTCCAACTAGTTGGATGACAATCATTCCTTTACCCATGAGATCTAGGACTCCATCAGGATAGTCATCCATTAGACAATAGTGATGCTTAACATGGACGTGGTATTCCAGTTAGCGATAGACAAATAGCTATACTCTTTCGCTCTTCTGCTATCTCTTCAGCTTTAGCAGGTAATTAGTAATGTATTAATGAAACCAACGACATGCAGATAACTCTACTTATGACAACCATGCTTTGTTGGATTATGCTCTTCTACAACTATAGCGGGTAGTAAGCTATGTTCAAAGTCGTCTTTTTAGTATAGTAGTTTCAAAGCCAACGATATGCAAATAGCTATACTTATATAAAGTTAGATTAATGATCAATTCCACCAAGCTTCAAGGCAATTTAATAAAAGCATCATAAATTTAGCATGTAAAAGAAACACAGTGGCCAAAGGAGCAATATTGACAATAATAGCGATGATCAACCTTCTTGTTGAGATTTCTTATAATCAACAAGAATAAACTGATTGGAAAAGATAATAACCAAATGTAAATCGTTTTGCTAGAAGGCAACAATCACTTCTTGTCTCTCAAGGCCTTCCAAACTCCTCTTTGGTTTTGGATAATGTGTTTGGTAACCACAATCGTGTGCATTATGCTCTTCCAAAGGCCAATTTGTGGTGGGGCCCACTTGGGTGACGCTCGCTTTTCTCCACAGGTGGCCTCTTCTTGGAAATTCACAGAGAACAATTCGTTTGGAACATATATGGCATTGGGACAATGAGATATCAATCATTGTATAGCTATTGTGGGACTTCAATGACAATCTTTATGTAGAACTCTCTTGCTCGATTGGTTATGATAGCTTTGCCAAAGGCTATTGAGTACAGTGTCGTTCAAATGCCACCCATACACCCTTAAATCACATCACATGAAACCACGTGAACACCTCATACTTTCTTTTGGTGGTCACATGAGTGTTTCTATTTATTTATTTAAATAAGTAAAATCAATTTTTCCTTTTTTACAAAGAAAAGAAATACGCCTCTCGACGTGGAATCTTGCGCCTCCCTTTGTTTTTCTCCAAAATTTTTTACATGCACCTTCAAGATACCGGAAATTGCATGTAAGAAAAAATTTACAACACAAAAAAAAAGGAACAAAAACAAGTCTTCATCTCATAAATTTCTTAAAATTTGTAACCATTTCAAAATTTGTGTTCCCGCTCCTTCTTTCTTTCTTTCTTTCTCTCTCTCTCTCTCTCTCTCTCTCTCTCTCTCTCGGCAGTCCTTGCACGGCCATTAAACTATGGAGTTTCAGTATTGAGGCATTAGCTGCCTCGGAGCTAGTTCAGCCTTGTCTGGTGCAAATGCTCGAATTCTAGCTCATTCATTTGCTTTGTGAGCAGTGATTTAAGGCTCGTCATCTCTAGTTTGATGTTTTTTGAGGCAATTGTGAAAGTATAGCAGTGCCATTGCTTGCGCCCCATTTGTTCTTGGTGCTGTTGCGCATTTGTGGTCTTTCAGCACGACTGCTCCTTTTGGTGCCGTGATTGCAAACCCAAAGAAACAATTTATGTCATCGATCGCGAGCACAACCCAATTGCATTTCCTCCATTTAGGTTTTCTTCCGTGATATATGCTTACCAGACCTTTCAGATTTTCATTATTATTCCATTGCGTTGATTCATTGCTCTTCAGAGAAGGTTGCCCCAAATGCAGAGCTTGTTTTTGTTATTGATTTCTTCGTTAGGCCCTCTAGTAGCCGTCCTTGCTACTGCCTTGCCGAGGGAGATAGCGTCAATTCTTGTTCATTTATGACAATCCTCGTCAAGTTCACACGTAATACTATTTTATAATTCTCTCTGTTAACGTACAATTGATGAAGCACTCTTGTTTCCATACACATCGCTTGAATCATTAGCACGTAAGAATCAAAACAATGTTTCAGCAAAATTGTCATTTTATCTCTTTGAATGAATGACAATCTGCTATCTGGGTTTCATGAGAGTTTAGGCAAAGAGGCATGATCCACAAAATTGCATGCCTGTGCATTCAAATTTCATAGCGACAGAATTATCGCATTCTTGTGATTACATTGGTACTGAGAAGGAAAATATGTGGTAGAAAATTTGAAGGAGTACAGACATGGGTATTCAAGGGCTACTTCCAGCAATCAAATCCGTTACAACACCAGTACATGTAAAAGAATATGCTGGCAAGACCGTGGCGGTTGATACTTACTCATGGCTGCACAAGGGCGCCTTCACATGCTGCAAAGAGCTGTGCAAAGGACAGCCTACGTTCAAGTAAGCTTCTTTTGTATTTCTGAGATGCCCTGGAAGAAAATGAGCACGAACTGCAGCAAGAGAATCCAATAAAAGCAAGCTAGTAGCAAAGGATGATGTAGATATCATGGCTGATTTTTGGTTCTTAGGTTAGATCATATGCCTTGACTAAACTTGGTATTATTGAATGCTATATGTCATTAGCTCAACAACATCAATGAATGTCAAATTGCTAAAGTCTACGAATGAGTTGATGGAATGGTGCTGGAGGGTAGAACAAGTATTTTGCTTGCTGATATCTACAGGCTAAATATTGTGGACATCAACAGCTATGATATTTCAATTAAATGACATTTGACATGTGAACTTTAAGCTTGGGCATGTGGGCCCATCATTTGTTATTATTGGCATTTAGTATCAATCTCAATCAATTATTAAGTTATTATGGGGCCTTAATTAGAACTCTCAAACCTAGCCCTCTTTTGGTCCCTACACACTATTATTGGGCCAAAGTGTCTTATCATCAATTGGTGGTCAATTGGAGATCTATCTAGTTCAACATACATCAAATTTATGGTAGTTGAAGTGATTTTGGTATTTGTACATTAATTTGGATAGCATATTTAAGTTTCCAATCGATGTGTTGTAAAATGTTGTGGAGTTGTGTAAGTATAGGCAAGCCGCAATAGTATGGGTTCATGAATGGTGATTTGTTGGTGAATGAATTTTGATTCATCATTTGTCAATAAATTGTTTGAGTTTAATTTAAATCAAACCTATGAAAACACATGATCGTTCGATTTTGAAGGATTCTTTGATTGTGTTGATCATCAATGGTTCTTTGATTTTGTTTTTCAATGTTCTGATTTATATTGAAATCAGTGTTGTAGTGGATTGCGATCCGTTGCAAAAACGTTCTGGAATGTCAATGATCTGCAACCCGAATCGCAAAAAAGAATTTTTTCTTGGAAAAAACCTATCGCTAATTTTTTTTTTTTTTGGATAGTTTAGTTAGTGTTAAATGAACTCGAAAATCATCATCCGAAGAACAACGTATTGATTAACTAGAAAGAGGCAAAAGTAACATTGCATAGAGGCTAGAGCTATATTGATCTGGTTAATTACAGATAGAGATGCATTGCAAAACCAAAAAGATGTTGGAGTGACAAAAAATAATTGTTACAAGCTTACTCGATCCAACTAAATGGGAAGGCACCTAAGATTTCAGAAACTTTTGATGACTGATTAACACATAGGAGAAGACTGGAGAGTGCCACAAGCAACACACGTTCCCTTGATAGCACATGTTTATAGGCCTTTATAGAATGATTTTGGGAGCTCAAGTCAAGGATTGTTTATAGGTTTTGTGTGGCTGAATTTCAACCACATGTTGGATCCAAGTTCCAGAGAAAAGAATCAGCTCATTTATCCATGTTGTGATGTCTAAATTATTGACAGTTTATTCGTAAAGTAGGCCATTAAGTTGTCTCTTACAGTTCATCCTTATCCTCACTCATCATGCGTTTGGGACCTAGCTAGCATTAAGAGTGATAATTACTTGCAACAGCTCACAATTTCAGAATGCCTTTTCTTACTATACACTTGTTTAACAAGTTATACAACCTACTGCTGATAAACAACCTACTGTTGATAAACCAACATAAGTCTTATACGATTTTCCTAAAATAATTTCAAGGAGAAGCAAAAGAATTCAAAGCAAGCTTAAAGAAAGCAATTTCTGTTGTGTGCTCCAGGAAACCCTAACCCTAATTTCATGAACGTCATCAGAATCACGTTCCAGAACGTGTTTTGGATCACGTTCTGGAATGTTATGATTCAAATGTTTACTTAGTGTATTGTGTGCTGATGGTAAGAGGCTTTGTGTAATCGATCTTGTAATACCATTCTTTTGGTTGGTTGTAGTCACATCTATTTGATTCTGTTGTCTGATAATTGTTTGTATTATGACAGATATGTAGACTATTGTATGCACAAAGTGAACCTTCTGCGACACCATGGTGTGAAGCCTTTACTTGTATTTGATGGTGGGCTGCTACCCATGAAGGCCGAGCAAGAGGCCAAGCGTGCCAGGTCTGTGCTCTTTTTTTGTGATGCGATCCTTGATATTTGAGGACCAGCTTTGATATAAGCTATTAAAACTTTAGGATCTATGAAGACTTTTATAATTTCCTAAAGTAGTGGTGTGTCTGCTTTGATCTATCGTGTTGGTCAGATTGGGGTTTGAATGAACTAGAATCTCAATTAGGCATTGTTGTCATCTTTGGAACTCAATGCAACATTGATGACGATTCAGCAGTGGTGTGTTTCTTTAGCAAAATACTCAAACACTAATTACATTTCTCAAGACCTTGCACAATATGCCTACATATGTTTTCAACAGAACAAGGAAGGAGCATTTGAACCGTGCACGTGAACATGAGCTTTCCGGTAATCGTTCTGCTGCTTACGAATCTTACCAGAAAGCAGTTGATATCACGCCATCCATTGCATTGGGATTGATTGAGGTATGCTAATCTATATGTGTTAGTAATGCATGGACAAATCACCTGTGTCTTCAGGTTTATATTTAAATTGTTTGCAAGCATAGTTTTAAGGCCTGGAAACTCAAACATGCACCACTGCCGCCAGCCACTAAGATGATTAAGCAGATTTGATCTCACTTTTCTGATTTTAAAGTAACTATAATTCTTGTACCTCAGTGCTGTCCTCAGGGTACATTCAAAGGCTTCTACAATTATGATCAGAAAATGTCTCACTCCAAGTTCGTGGCCATTTTCTGGGTCTGTTTCATGTTCCATTGAAAATGACATTTTTGGACTTTGTTAAGCAAATTGTGCAAAATTAACAAATGGGTGGTTCCCATCGAACCCTTACACTATTGTAGCAGTCAGTTATTTAGCATATGTTTGTGGATTTGCACCATTGCCTGTCTAATATAACCTAGCTAGCTTTCAAATATCTAGCATGCTGGCAGTAGTGTACAATAATTTCATTTATTTCAATCTTTGGTTAGTTAGTGGATCATTTAGCTTCAAATTGGAAAAGCTTGTGTTTCTGAAGTGAATGGTGACTTTTTAGCTGGGAATCCCGAAGCTTTTGGCTTGAGTATGTTCCATATCACCATACCATGTTTTCATTTATATCTGTATACCTTTGACGGCTCTGGCACTCCCTGGTAACCTAACGTTTCTCTTGATAGAAACAGCCCTAAATGTCAATAATGCATTCTCGTAATCGAGATCTTGTAATTCGAGTTTGATTCCAATCCTGCACATGGTAAAGGACATACATTTAATAGCCTCCAACATTTGGAATTCTTATATTACACCTTTCATATGTGATTTTCGTTCTTTACATTATGTGAAATGGACTTCATTTCTAAAGAATCTCAAGAGCTCACTATCTAAGTCAGTAACGGTGTGTTTGATATCATGGGATAGTCGGTGATAACATGTGGGACTCTGGTCAATTTGAATCACTTTGACCAGGAATTTGCTTCCAATTGTCTTTTTTCAGAAAACTATACTTTGCAGGGAACGTTTGATATTGTCAGGATAGCTGTATAATTTCAAGCTTTTACTTTGAGCTGGAGCTTGTGAAATTCAGGCCAACCAGGTCTAACCCTTTGTCTTTACAGGTGTTGCGCCAGGAATGTATTGATTTTATTGTTGCTCCTTATGAAGCAGATGCACAACTAGCTTTTCTTTGCCTTCAAGGTCATGTGGATGCTGTCATTACTGAGGACTCAGACTTGGTGGCATACTGCTGTCCAAAGGTAAACACATTTACAACAATGTCCGATGATTGATTAATGCTTTTGCTTGGAACAGCTTCATACACTGAAATTGGGATAATCAACTCTGGGTGTTTTTTATTCTCTTTATGATTGGCCATTAACAAGTGTGGGAGCTATTTTAGTGGAAAGTTGGTGTATTCTAGTTGTTTTGGAAGTGCAATTTCATGCTTTGGACCATAGTTGCACAGAAACGTGTTTCTGGGCAAACACGTTTGTGAAATCGTGTTTCTCAGAAAGCATTTCTGATGTAGAAACGTTTAAATTTTATTTTTCTTTGGAAAAATAGCTTATGGCTGAAATTTTTTTAGGGGATCAATGGTCAAACCAGCGATTTGCCTCTCAGAAGTGCAGTAGATAGGGCACAAACAGATCTTATTTTCAGTAGCTATTTGGTTGTTTGGTTCTCAGTAAATGTTAATGCTACAGTTTGGGCTATCAACTCTATGGATGATGATCACTTTTGCAATCATTTCACTGGAGATGTGAGTGCAATGTGCATACAGTTGGGGGCATAAATATTGGGCCCTTATCGGCGCGCATTTGGACCCCCATTTTTATCTACGGGGGGTGCAGGGGGGTCAGCGCCCCCCCCGCTACTGTCGCCGGGGGGGTTCCAGTGGGGGCCGGCGACAGTTCTGTGTCTCTGTCCCACTGGAACCATCTGTGATACGAACAAGCTAGAGGTTAGTTTTGAATTTTTATCCTTGACAGAACCCAACATGGATTAATGCACCTGAACTGGGCCATCCTGTACCCGAAACATTCGGCAAACTATATAGATGTAATGCTCTTAATTAGAGCTTTCATCTGATACCCATATTGACCAGAAATTAAAAATAAAAAGAAAACACGGTTCTGAGAAACGCTACGATGATCCAGAAATGCATTTCTAAAAGCGTTTTCAGAAACGCAGTGCAAGTATGCTTTGGACTGCTCAGATGTATGTGTAACTGGATTTCTAACATTAAGGAAGCTGATCTTTAAAAGACATGGATGCACACAATTTTTTTTAGGTTTTTCTTTTTTGTCCTTACATGCTCTTAAAAAGACCACTACTTCTGATGTTTAGCCTGATTTCACCACCAGTAAAGATTCTGGGCTTATTTTTCGATTTATTTGTTTGATCTAGCCTACTTTGATAAATTCCAATGTATTGATAGAGCATAAACAAGACAGGTACTGTTTAAGATGGACAAGTATGGGCAAGGTGAAGAATTTCGGTTTGTGAATCTTGGCAAAAGTAAGGATCTCAATTTTACCAGCTTTACGAAGCAAATGGTGCTCGAGATGTGTGTTTTGAGTGGATGTGACTATCTTTCTTCTCTCCATGGGATGGGACTAAAGAAGGCTCATGGGTTAATAAGAAGATTCAAGTGCTATCAAAAGGTAATTCCCTTTTAATTTGCGTTAGCTGGCCTGATCAGCATCATTTGTTCGAAAGATGAAGTTTCTTTCAAAATTAGATGGGCTTACAAGGCAATACATGTTTTCAGGTTATCAAACATCTTCGATTTTCTGGACTTACTATCTCAAAAGATTACGATGAAAAGTTTGAAAAAGCGATGTTGACTTTTCAACATCAAAGAGTTTATGACTCCGTCAAAGAGGATATTGTACATGTGACAGACATTCCATTTAGTCTTGGTTTGAATCTGGACTTTTTGGGACCATATCCTACAAACTGAAGCTGAAGTTGATATGAATTGTTGTTCTTTCGTGAGGTTTTTATCTAGACCAACCAATATTTTACTGTTTTGTCTTAACGCTTAACACATGGCTTCCTCAGCCTCTTGTGAAAAACATCGCCAAGGGAGTGGTGGACCCTCTCACTTTGAAACCGTTTGAGGTGGGCTTTCTGCCTTTCAGAATTACGATGTTTTTTGCTTACTGGAATATTCATAAGTAGTATGCTATCATTATTATGTCTACTATTTTGTGATCACGTTGGCTCAATTGGTTAGCTTGACATCCAAAGTTTCTTTGGTCTCAAGTTCGAGCCTTCCCTTGGAAACCAAGAAGCATTATTATGTCTACTATTTTGTGATCACTTTATGTTATTGTGTTGTTTGCAGAATAGCATTATCTATCTTTCAAATTGGCAGGAAAAAGTTGAGCAAAAGAAACCGGTTATGCATGAACAATTTGAAAAAAAGCGCATAGTCTTACCTGTGCAGAAAAACCTGCTGACAAAGTACTTCAGTATCCTTTGCAGGATTGTTTCTCATGTTTTGCTGTTGATGGAAATAGTTCACATGACAAATGGACAAGTAAACTTTGAATGTAAAGATTGAGCTGGTCATTTATGCAACTGATTACAGGAAGGGCGCTCGTAAAAGAAAGTTTCTTCTTTTTTTCTCTGGATGGGTACACTGTATGCCTAAATACCTGTCTTTCGTCTTCCCTTTTCACAATGTACCACTTACTTTTCCATTCAATCAAAGGTTGTGCTTGTGATAAGAGAAATCTATCTTGTGAAATTTGGCTTGCCTTCATTGTGTGCGCATCTAATGGTGCAGCTTCTTGTTTTTTGTAAATTCAGTATTGAACTTAGATGAGTCATAATGTTTTCTTCTAGATTTAGTCTTGTAATTTCCCAATCAATGCACATGGGCTGATACAAAACATTGGTGACTACAAACACAGTACTCTACGTAGATACGGCAGTTTTGTGCAAGATTTGAGCCTCAGAAGAACCTATCTGTGCTGAACAGAATAGATACGTCATCCATTAACCCAGAATCTTGTGCAGGTGATCCATGAATGGGGCTCAATGGTATCATTGTTCCAGAAACGTTGCACCCAAATACAGGCATACATGCAAATGGATGGTTTTCCATTTGAACGGGTGTAAAAAAGGTTTTGACCCTTCGTTACACACGTACATCATGAATTGTAATTCTTTTCTTTCATTTTACTGGCCTCAACGGCAGTTCTTCAGGCCGATCTTCAAATGAAATGCCTGTTCTTTAGTCATTTATTGAAGTTGAATGTCAGGAGGATTGTGAAGAAAATCACATCTTGCACATTCCGAACTTGACCAGTGGCCTACTGTATAGGCTATGAGATTCCTGTCTGTCTGAAACTAAAGTTGCAGATGAAGCATATATCTGTCTTCCTACTGTGTACTCCAGGAGCCTCAAATCTTCATCTTAGCTTCTCTGATGGTGCATGTTTTTTACCTGAGAGTTCTACATGAATAACTGGTCACAGCTCTAATGACTCATATTAGGCCACCTTTCTATTTGTGATGTCAGAAGCCAGCCAGATTCCGTGTATGCCTGGTACAGTTCATCTTGCTCATTTTTAGTGCTTGATATTGCATGATCCGAGCCACACATATGTTCTCATGAGGTTTGTCTTGATGAGGCTACCATTGTTCATTCTTCTGGAAAAGAATGTTCTCAAGGGCCTATTTGTTCTTGATTTTGGTCATAACTGTTAGCACACACTTACGCACAACAGGCTTGCTCACTCTGCATTGGAAACATAAAACCATGAAGGTCTACATGAGAAGAATATTTGAGGTAGTTGCATGCAATGCCCACTGTAGGGCGTAATCCAACTTCAAACGATGTTCAGAATAAGGTAATCCTCTGGGTTCGTAATCTGCTCTTCATTGCTACATAGAAAGAGAAACCATAATGTGATCCATTATTGAGGAGCACAGATTCTAATGTTTCCTCAGATGCTTGACATTTCCTATGTGCTTCAGATCTCATACTGATTCTAGCTTGTTTCATCATTTGTCCTTGGAAGCTTTGGATCAGAATTCAAGTGATTTAAGAATGTAACTGGTCAATACTATATTGTGCCGTAGGCTTACCTATCATTCTTACAAAGTGATAGATAAGCAGCAAGCTTTTGGTTAGTTAGCTACTTTTAACTGAATTCCTCTGTTTGTAACTTGGCTGGAGTGAATGTCAGCTATACGGAATGCTAGCTATGTTATTAGTATTTGGGTGTGATTATAGGCTTAACATTGACATATATTGATGTTAGTCACCACAATATTTAACCATTACAGCTACTCACAACATACATCAATAAGTTTGAGATTCCATGTGAGGGGTTTTGAATGCTTTCAAGAAAATGCTAGTAACAGATTGCTGAATGTACTTATGAAATAGTACTTGATTGATTGCATTATGTTAATGTCCTGTAACTCTGTCTATGCTGCATGCTATCTGATCTCCTTGACATATGTCAGCTCCAGCATCCAGGGCATCTAAGCAACAATTTAGAGCTCCGAGAAGCACTCCTGAATCTCCAGACTCAGCGGAGGATTTATTTGTGAGTGATTCAGACAATTTGCCAGCAAAAACTTTCATGGAGACAGAGATATTGTCAGCAGGAACTTCAGATGATTTACAGGAAATCTTGGGTTTCGAGGCGTATGAACAATGCCAGACTGCAAACAACAATACTGTGAGATTTTTGGAAGGGCTTGTCTGACATCAATCTGTGATTCTTAGCATAAATTAGGAACTTTGTAGTAGAGGTATAGTTGTTTGGCTAACAATTGCATCCTGTTCTTTGCACCAATCTTATATGAAATGGCCAATGTTAGCCGTGAATGTTCTTTGTTAAAGCTATTAAGTTGGTGTATGTTTACAGGGCGTACAATCTTGCATTGCAGTGGTCAAAGAAGCTAGAAAAGTGGAAGGTAACTCAATATAATCTATGTTGAGTGGTTATATTTGATACTGCTGTCTTAAAACTTCAATGATATTTTGAGGCATATGCAGGTATTGACGTGAAAAGCCTGGAAAGCATGGAAGTGTATCCACTTGATGATGGAAATGGAGCTACCAAAGCTTTTGACGTGCTAGTGAGTTCAAACTCCTTTGTGGGTCAAAGTTGTGTACAGTCGCCGTTTCTGCTCAAGCGTTCTTCGATCAAAACATCTTTTGAGGACAAAAAATCTCGCAAGATTGTTGTACGTAGTGGCTATTTCTCTTCCAATGCAACAAAGACAAGTGCCTGTAATAAGAAGTGTGGTGCCAGTGTGCTTGATAAAGAAACTGAAATGATGGATGAGCAAGATACAACATGTGTACTAGATGCCAGTGAGAAAAATAATGAAAACTTTGAAGTGGTCATGCCGGATATGCTCACAGACAAGATTGAGCAACAGGTACTCACAAACCTCTGGAAATTGAAAGAAGTTGTTTTCATCAACGCATATGTTTAGCATTACTTTAGATGTACTCCTGATTCAAGTTTTGCTCAACTTAGTGTGGGATGAATTGCATTATGATTAGTTTTTGGAATGTTTTTTTTTTCCAGGGCTATCAGAGCAAAAAACACAGTGTAACCATTCGATCGACAGTAGTGGATGAGATTGCAATAGCAAAGAGTAAGTATCATTGTCTTGGGGCATTTAGTCTTTTTCTCTCCATGAAGTTGGCTTGCTGTAATTGAAAGCTTGAAGGGTTATTATAATTAACAGACTTTGTTTGCTATCAGATAAACATGTACCTGCATTCACTAGCCATCTTCTTATTGACCTTGCCCATAAGCAGAACTTCTCCTCAGACCTCTCTCATCTTGATCAATATGTAAGCATTGCGCAGAGATCAGTTGATCAATTTGTTTCAAGTATATCTTCCTTTGAGTGCTCAGCAAAAGGGGCACGTGTGAGTGGCCTTCGACCACCACAAAGGTGTTCGTTAAGAAGTAACAGGTATACAAGTGGCCTGTGTTTACAAATCATGCTTACTGAATTATTAACATTGTTTTCCATTGAAGATCATAACTGTTTTTTTGTTGATACTATGCAGGAACTTGGTGAAAGCAAGTGTTAAAAATGTAGATTTTACCAGATTTGCCCATTCTAATGATTTGGGCTAGAATAAGTGTTTCTAGTTGTTTCTGGTCAAAGTAGAAAACAGAATCTCTTTATGGTGCAGGTCAAGAAAATGTGCATTTTTCAACTGGGAATCCAAGCAGCCAACTAGTTGTGACATCCTTGAATTGGTTACCAAATAGGCTCTGCAAATGCGAGGGGTGTCTGATTCTTTGAAGTCCATCTACAATGCTCCATGCTGATCTGAAGTTGGATCTGACAAGGAGCACTGCCAATATTCATTTAGGAGGCAATGATACGTTTCTTTTTTATCATCTTGATAAAACCAGCCATTGTCATGGACGACTTTTTATATATGATCATCAATTTTTCAGGCTTATATAGCTAGCCCCTCGGCAACTGCAGAAGTCTAAATCATTGTCAATGTGTTTACAAACCTTAAATAATGCCATTTAATTGTTTGAATATGGATTCTAGAACGTACCTATGATAAATTTTTTACTAAATTTTTGAAAACGAATGAGAATATAAGCTATCATACATCATTTCGAAACATTCTAGATGAACATGCTCTTGCTTTCCCTTCTTAGCATCACCAAGCATTCGGAAATTTTGGGTTTCAAGTGAAGAGGAATTAAAGCCCTAAAAGTTGGAATTTTTTGAATGAAAAAGAGCCGTTGTAATTGAGGGACAATAGTTGAGATGGTGTAACATAATAAACCTTTGACATACCTTATAAGAGTGATATATGAACCGAGTCCATCCAAAGACGACCGATCCGAAGCCCTCCACAGTCGACCGAGTCGAGACTCCACTTGTTTGTTACCAGAGCCGAACCTTCAACAGAGTCATCAGCCGAGTCCAGAACTTGTCTGCCACAACATCTTCCAGTTTTGATGACCCAACTCAAGATAGAATTGACATCACCATGGAAAGCCTCGATATCTCTGAGGTGAACACTTGGTACCAGGAGGCACACTAGTTCCTGAGCCACATAGAGTTCCAACTTCATCTTTTGATCAGTGGCTAGCAGAGCCCATTTTGATTGCATATTGCTTCTAACCACACTGACAAATTTTCCAGTTCATGTTACCTCCTAACCAAAATTTTGTTTATATTATCCATATTTTTGGAGGCACGATATCTTTTGTGACAACAAATTGTGAAACCAAAAAGTTGTTTGATGTGCTTTATGTTCCTGAGATTACGAAGAATCTGTGTTTGTTTCTGCAATAACAGATGGCAACTTGATGGAATGTTTCAAGAAAACAGGAGCAGAATTCTTTGACAGTGAAGGTAAGCTTGTTGGAAAGGGTGAGAGACGAAATAATGTATATGAACTCTCTGCTTTTGCTGCTACAACAGGACCAGATTCGACTAAGCTGTGGCATGAAAGATTCGGCCACATTAGTGTTGCTGTTTTGAAAGAAATGCAGAAGTCTGGTATGGTGGCACACTTACCTCATGTTTCTGAATCAAAAGAAAATTGTGCAGCTTGTTTGATGGGCAAGCAACATCGAAAGCCTTTTCCACGTGAGCGCAGCAACGACGCAGAGTCTCCTCTAGAACTTGTACATGCTGGCTTCCCTAGGGGACCAAACACAGTGAATAGGACCCTCAAAAAGATTGAATCCACAACATAATTCATGCATGCTAGACTCATTGTGTTCTAGTACTTAAATGTATTGACCTAAGAAGATATTTCATAGGTACTTATGAATTATAGAATGAAGATTCTTGTAGAATATTGCATGTTATCCTTTCTCTTGATGCTCTCTTTGCACTTATTGGGGGTTTTATTTAAGTCTTTTAACAATGAACACTGCTAATTGTACAAATTCAAAGGGACTTGTTTGGCCAATCATTGATGAGTTCATGGTTAATTTAAGTGAGATTGGTTATGAATATAAATGCCATAAGTAACTTTATTCGAGTGAATGATTCTAGATTGAAGAATTTCTTGATCCAATAAAAAACTAGTTTATATCCCAAGCTGAATCATTTTTATGGTTTGTGTTTGAGATATGCGTGGAATTTAAATTATGATGATTCATAAAGTAAAGCCCTTTAGGCATATGGATGACACAAGATGTTAATTAACAAAGAACTCAAGATTTTTAGTACTCAAGCTGGAAACTCGAAGATATATTCAAGGTGAAATTCATTAACATGTGTTGTGATATCTTAGAAAAAAACTCAAGATTCTAGCTTTCCAGAGCTTTGATGGTCACTTGATATTCCAAACCAACTTAAGGAAATCAAGATTATGCAAGCTTTGTGCAATGATGTGCCAAACTGAAGATCTTGAGGTGTGGAATACTTTGTGAATTTTAATAATTTATGGAGATGGAACTCAATATCTAAATATTCATGAAGTCAAGATGGGACTCATGATATTAAAAGACCCACAAAATCAAGGTGATGTTGAAGACTTATATAAAATCAAGAGAAACAAGAGCTTGAGCTAAACTATTTACTCAAAGATATAATCCAAAATGCTAAAGACTATCTTTCCAAATGGTTAGGATGAACTTTTGAGATTTTGAAGAACTTTTGTAAACATAGATCTAAATCAAATTTCAAGATAAAAATCAAGATTTTGTAATAGGTTTTTGGAGAAATTAGAAACATAATGAAAAAATTCAAGATAAAACACAAATTAAAATGAAGGTAGATGTCGAGGTTGAAAATTCAACGAGATTGAAAATAACATAAAGTGTATGACTATGTAATGGATTTTTTAAAATAAGAAAAACAGAACATTGTAATTTAAAAATTATGATAGTATAAATCAAAGAAAAAAATAATGGTGAAATAGAGTTAACCATTAAAAAGAAACAAAAAAAAAGGATGTATTGCTTAAGAGAGGAGATTTTTTCCTGTTGCATCAAAGGGCCTTTGGTAATCTTGTTTTACCAACACCAAATTTGGCTTTGAATGGCCTTTCGAGCTTCAAAAAATACTAAATTTAGTACTTCAAGCCGCTACTAGCTCTAGATTAAGAAATGCTAATAATTTCACATGGAATGGAGCGTTTCCATGAAAAATAATACTCTATTTTTTTGACTATCAGAGAGTTCACTAGCTAGTTGCTAGCAAAATTTTGGTTAAAACTGGGCTATTTAGACCCAAAAAAATCTCCTTTTAGTGAGAGCTATTGGGGAAGAAGGAAAAATGAACTGGATTATTACAAACAAAAGAAGATAATGCATGTTTACATGATATTATGTTAAATTTAAATGCAAGTAATGATCAACTCCGAGAAGTTGTTCAGACATTACGTATATCAAATGACCAGTTACAAGAAGAAACTCACATACTAGATAAGAAATTAAAAAGAAACAAGCAAAAAAGAATGCTGAAGGACATTGATGAGCTTTTGCTATATGGAGGCCAACGGAGAAAAAAGATTCAAGCATTCAAGTAAGGATTTGTTTTGAATCATTTTATTTTTGTTTTGTGAAGTAGCATGACATTTATTATGTAGCCTATTTGGATTTGTTGATTTTCATAATCATTTGCAGATCAGCATTGGTTGCAAATGAGCATCTGAGGGACAATGACATGATCGGAAAATCTGTGAAGAATTGCCAAAAATTGGCAAATCTAGCTTGATCAAAAACCATGTAGTATAATGTAAATTTTGTACATAAGTGGATTCCACACATGTGAGGCCAAGATGCCACATGGCAACCCACTCCTAATGTAGGTTAGGTCAAGTCCATAGGGTTGGTCATGTCATTCTGGTAGTGATTCCTAGTTTATAGGACCTAAATCCTAGATTTAAGGTGAAAATTTGACCAACTAGCTATCTACCAAGCATGACTCTAGGAAATAGACTAGGGTTTCATTTTAGGTCAAGGAGAGTGAGTTAACTTCCTTTTTACATGCTGGAAATCCACCTAACTTCAAGAAGGAAGTCAAATTTGCTATGTATTCCCTCTCTCCATAGTGAGAAGATAGAAAATTTTTGGAGCTCATTGGCAATCTCAAGCTAGTTCACTATGTACATTGAGTTTTTGTGATCCAAATGAACCCAAATCAATTTCTACTTGTTTCTCAGGTTGAAGGTCATACTACAGCCTGTAGTACACACGTGTGGGCTTGGATTTCAATGTTGATCAATGCTTTTGATTGTTAATGCTTGTTCTTTGTCAAATTGCCAATCTAGATCAACTTTTGTGTGTCTAGTTTTTTGATAGATTGTTAAGCAAGAATCCAATCACTCTTGTGGATATTTTGTAGATCCATTTATGGTCCTAAAGTACAGTAATTTCACAAAATCGTTGAGTTCGGTATTGACAACCAAGTCCACAAAGTCTTTATTGGACAATAATAGATATTCTCGAATCAAGTCCAAGGTCAGTGAGCATTTGATGAGCGAGGTCGGTAAGGTTATCGACTAAACGTTAATTCAAGGAGCATGTGATTTCTCAGGTATTAGCAAAGTTGAATTTCACACGTGTGGATTGTCCACAACATGTACTTGTGATCTCCTAAGGTGTGTAGATGCACCAAGATCAAGACTAGATTGAGATTCAAAATCAATCTTAGATCCTATGGCAAAAACACACTACTACATGCATTCAATCACTTCCAACTCTCACTCACACATGTGGGAAGTATTCAAAAAATAATCTAAGTAAAAACAAGCTGCTCTCCTCGGGTAGAGAGAGAAAATGCATCATGAGATCTCGGGTAGAGAGAGAAAGCTAGAAATCCAATAACTCACAAAATCCATGAAATCACCAAATCAATTAGATTCAAAATGAGGAGTACAATGATACTAGTAGGTCCACGAGCTACCACTATGTTTAACTATGATTGGACCATATTTTGTCACCTCTTGATCCTATTGGATCATTGATCCATGCACCTCTTAATTCTATTGGACTATATTCAAGCACACCTCAATTTCCTATTGGACCTCACAAGGTTCCACCTCTAAATCCTATTGGACCTCTTGGAATTCATCAAACAAAAGCTTTACACTTGTCTACACTCTAATTGGCACGTGTTTAGCCTCTTACTCTATTTTGGCTCAATAGTGGCATTACAAGTGGAAATGCATAATTTGCCATCTATGCCAAATTTATTCCTATCAACATCCTACACCTAGATGCTTGATGTAAAAAACATAAGACCCCTATATCTAACATAGATAATCTTTTTCAATTCTTCACAGGGAGGCATATGCCAGTATATTTAAAATTATTAAAGAGGCTTTTGGACAATTGCATGTAAGAAAATTTCCCATTCCTCGTTCTTTTCAGATTAGATTGGAGAGAGATGTATTGAATAAGGGTATGCAAAACGTCATTGGAATCCCTTTTCACATCAATGAGATTTATAATTCTAAGTCTGGCAATTTGTCATATGATTCTACCAACAACTTATTTGTGGATTTGAATCATTTATTGAGATTTATAGTGAGATTCTATGATATTACAAGTGCTGGTATGAGCAATCTTATTTAGGTGGTCAAGCTAGATGAATCAAAAGTTATAAAAGGACAAACGTTAGAAAGAGTAAGTATTACTCTCATGAATGGAGCATTGAACAATGCAACAATCTCAAGGGATCTCAACTTCAATGTGCAATAAGAAAACAACATATGGTGGCTAGCATGTTTTAAGGTAAAAAAAATGCTATTATTCATGTGCAATTTCTTTTGGTAATTGTTTTGAATATATAAAAACTTATGATTCCATATGTTGGATAGGTTATCAAAGAGGATCGCAATGTTCTTTCTTGGATTTTTAGCGAACAAGTTATCCAGATATCATAAAGAATCATATGAATGGCAAAGTACTTAGTGTTCTTGGAAGAGGTGAATTTTTTGTGGAATGGCATTTAGCTGCAGACTTGAAGTTATTGAAATGTATGTTCAATGTATCTCATGGAGCAAATTCGAAACATCCATGTCTAGATTGTATGAAATTATCAAATATCAAGGAGCACAAGAGTTTCAAGAGATATTGAAGATCCTAGTTAGAAACCAGTACTACCAATTCCTTTACAGAATGTTCATATTTGCACACTTCATGGAGAGGTGAGGATCATAGAGAAATTAATATACCTTCATATTTTGTTTTCATGGAATACTAAGCCAGAGTCAGCATCAAAACAAGCAATAGCTCGATTAGAGGAAGTGTTGTCAAAAGCGGGCCTTCATAACGGACATGCTAAATACAAAAGGATGAAAAGCTTTTGGGAAAAACATGAAACATACCCAGTAAACCTAGCATAGGAGGAGTCAAAGCTAGTCGATTTTTACCAAATCATTCTAAAGAGTCGTCAATACTCGGTCTGGAAAGATGTTATTTCTGCAACACAAAACTTTGAAGATAAAGGAACAACAAGGGCTAAGTGTATCAGAAAGCAATGCAGGAATTTTGGAAGGCTTTGGTCACCAAAAAAACTCGCAAGATCTTGGCTAGCACAAGTGCGGAATGAATCGAATTCAGTCAACTTATAGGTGAATTTGGTGGGTCCATAACACTGAATACTAGTTTGACTGATCAGTTCGGAACAAAAATTTGCAGGCATGTACAGTAATGTGAAAATAGGCTATAAAAATCTTGGCGAAGGTTTTTTGGGATCTGAACCTATCAGGCGAATGTTTTCCAGGTCCGGCGAAGGATGAACCTTCGCCCAGGAGGGTCCTTCGCCCAGGTACTGTCATAAATGTATTTTTTCACAATATGAACCTATGATCAACCTAATTTTAATATTTTAAGATCATCTAGCAGGTCGATGAAGGTTCATAATGAGGTTAAGAGGTTCGGCGAAGGTTCCCAAAATGGCATATCAGTGATACTTCGCCTAACTCAAAAGTTGGGTTTTCTCTTGACAAAAACCTTCGCCCACCTTAAATTAGATAAATCTAGAGTGGATGTACAGTCTGAGAGCCCAACGAAGGTTTCTGGTACTGCATAGGCCAAATTTGGCCAAAATAGTGATTTTCTAAGTCGTTTTCCATAAAAAAATTACTGTGCTTCCTTTTGCCTATGCTGATGACTTTTCGACTTTTGCTCATCAGTCTTTTCTTATTTCTTGCTTTACTTTTATTTATCTATTTATTTATTTTGTCTTTTGACTGTTTTTTTTCCAAAAATCTCAGCAAATTAAGTACTGAAAACAAAAAATTGAAAAAAAATTAATTTAAAAAAAAATTGAGATCAGACTTGTTGAATAGGCGGAGCAGGCTGCCAAAACTTGTGTAATCGGCTGCCATTCACCGGAGTATCAAATCGTTGTCCATCCAAGTGCTCAAGAATTACTGCGCCATAGTTCAAGATTTTCTTCACTTTATACGAGCCTTCACCAGTAAACTTCAACTTTCCCTTGATCAGCTTGGTTTTTTACATCAATGCCAGATCTTCTGGTTTCAGAACTTTTTTGTGTAATTGACGATCGTGCCATGCTTTGCAGCGTGCTTTCTCTGCTGCTAAGGCATGAACTGCCATTAATCGGGTTTCACATGATTTGTGCAACGCTTCATGACAGGGTTGTAAAGACTTATCATCATTTAATCGTTCCGTTGCTGCTATGCGTAAGGATGGGATTAAAAGTTCAATCAGCATAACAACATCTTGGCCATAAACCAGTTGAAAAGGTGTTTGATTTGTACTATTTTTGTAAGCGATTCTGAACGCCCATAATGTTGCATATAGTTTATGTTCCTAATTAGACCGACTCGCTTCAACTGTCTTTGTCATAATGGTGCAGAAAATCTTATTGGTAGATTCAGCTTGGCCATTCCCTCTAGGATAGTAGGGAGTACTAAATCTGTGTATAACAAAAAAATCTTCCAGTAAACACTTTATTGTTTGATTGACAAAGTGTGTACCCCGATCACTGACAATCTCGATCGGACATCCAAATCTGATTATAATATTTTCATATAGAAACTTGGCCGTAGATTTCGCATCAGCAACTTTGACAACTTTGGCTTCAACCCCACTTGGTCATATAATCAGTTGCGACGATAATGTATCGGGCCTGAGATCCTTGCGCGACAGGGTGAATAGTTCCAACATAATCCAGTCCCCATTTTTCAAACGATGCTTGTGATAAAACTGGATGCAAGAGTTTATAGTTCTGTCGAGTAGGTCGTTGTGCTCGCTGGCAAACATCACATGTCTGAATAAAATTTTCTATGTCCTTGTGAAGCATAGGCCACCAACAACCTGATTGTAAAAGTTTGCGAACAGTAATATCTGTGGAGAAGTGTCCTCCACCCATGCCATCATGTGAAAACATGATTAAATCTGGTACTTCATGCGGTAAAACACACCTTTGTAAAATATTATCTGATCCACGACGATACAATTGTCCTGCAATTAATTGATAAGGTTGAGCCTTATGAATCAATTGTCTCTTCTGTGCTTTTGTCAGGGAGTCATTCGGTTGTCTTATCATCAGGTACTCAATAATATCTGCTGTCCACTCGGGTACCACTTCAACATAGAACAATGTAGCATCTGGCAGTTCATCATCCACTTTAGCTGGTGCGGATTCAATTCGCAAAACGTGATCGGCTAGATAATGTTGCTTGCCCTTTCGAACCACAATTTGAAAGTCAAATTCAATCAATAACAATAACCATCTTGCAATACGTCCAGTATTGCATGTCTTGTTTATCAAGTAAAGTAACGGTTGATGATCCGTATAAAATGCAAAGTGCGTTTCCATGAGGTAGTGACGAAAGTTCCGAACAGAGAAAATAATGGCTAATGCCTCGCGTTCTGTTGTTGAATAATTCTTTTCTGGATCTGTAAGCTGTCTTCTTGCAGATCATATAGGATAATCTTTCTTATAGTCACGTGGCTGCGTCAAAACTGATCCAATGGCGTATTTTGAGGCATCCATATGAACATGAAACTCTATTGTCCAATCTGGAGAATGCAGTATTGGTGCTAAAGTTAATGCTTTTCTTAATTTTTCAAAGGCTTCTAACGCTTCTACTATCCAAATAGGAACAATAGTCAGCTTGTATATAGGTCGTGCTAAATCCGCAAAGAAGATAATAAAGATTCGATAGTAGTTCGCATGACCCATAAACACGTAAACTCCACGAATTGTTGCTGGCGGTGGCAATTCCACAATAACTTTGATCTTAGAATAATCCGTGGCAATACCATGTCTTGATATCACATGTCCATGCACAACTCCGTGGGAAACCCATATCTGACATTTTTCCGGATTTAGAAAAATCTGATATTTGCGGCATCTTTCAAATTTTTCCAATCGATCCAGGTGGTTTGTATCTGTACTATGAACTCCCAAGTCGTCCAAGTAAATTTCAAGGAATTTCTGCAGATAATCTTTAAAAGCAAATTGCATTACTCTTTGGAATGAACTTGGTGCATTACAGAGTCCAAACGACATTACTTTGTAAGCATAGGTGCCCCATTCTGTTGCAAAAGTAGTTTTATGGCGATCGGCAGGTGCAATCTTAACCTGGTTGCAACCACTAAATCCATCCAGGAAACTATAAGCTTTCGCTCCAGCAAGGTGATCCAAAATGCTTTCAATAAAAGGTAACGAAAAGTGATCCTTTCACGTCACTTTGTTCAACGCTTTGAGATTCACACAGGTCCGCAATTTTCCATTTTTCTTAGGAATAATGACAATTGGTGAAATCCATTTGGTATGCTCGATCTCATAAATGAAATCGGCATCAAGCAATCTCTAAAGTTCTTTCTTTATCAGGTCTGCCACATTAGGATTACAGTGATAGAACTTTGTAACCTTTGGAACTGCATCAGGTACTAAAGATATGGTATGTTCAATCACTGATGTCGGAATACCCTTCAAATCTTGATAAGTCCATACAAAGCAATCTTGATACTTAATAAGTAACAATCAGAGTGCTTGATACTGTTCAGGAGTAAGTTGTGATCCATTAGAGGAGTTCTCAATATCAAAAAGACCCTTTGTAAAGATACTTTTATTTATTTTTCTTTAGTTTCGACCGTCACCAGGCCCAATCAAAATGCACAGATTTGAAATCTACGTAACGTAGATCAAATTAACTAAAAAATAAAAATGCAATATAGAAAAATTTGAAATTTGTGTCCGGGCAGCATGGACGTATCCCGTTGGTTTCTTCTTCCTGTCCGACACGTGCTAATCTGCCCGACGTCAATATCTCAAGTTAAACTTACTTTACTATGCTAGTTAGTATAATGAAATTCTCTAACTATACTAGTTACAGTTATAGCAATATAGTATGTACAGTTACATAAAATATGGTATATGCAGTAACTGTGACTATGTTGGCATTCACATTAGATTAAATGTGATACGAAAAATTAAATTTAAGTAACATATCAGAGAGATTTTTTGCGCCCAAGCTTTGAAAATAGCAATGGCGAGGAGACCCAGATCTACAATCGATTCCGTGATTCTTTACAATGAGAAAGATGAAGCTGATAATTGGAAGCCAACAAAATATATGAAGAACTCATGGGTATTGCTGCATCCATCATCCAAGGGCAATTTTTGACAAAAGAAAAGAGCAAAAATGACTTACAAATCTTATTGGAAAGCAAAAATTTTGGAGTTTAAGACTACCTCGGGAGGTCAATCGATATCAGAAGTCTTAGTGCAACATATATATATATGCATTCAACATATATCATGATATCAATCCTCATGATCATAAAAAATGTAATTGTAAGTATATCAAAACATATGCACTCTACAACAATCATAGGTGATTTCCTTTATTGATGCTCTTCAGATTATGATTTAAATGCTTCAACATTGTTTTTTTTCTTTCAGATTTATATCCATCATGCATAAGTGAATGGGAGCCCACACAATCACTTGCAGGAATATTAGACGTGATTCACTCTGATGTTGGAAAGCTACAATACAGAGGAAGAAGTCCAAAGGAACTTGCAGATTGTGGTATCTATTTTTATGAATCTTTATATACGCCACAAATAGATGGAGGTTTTGGCAAGCTCAAAGCAATTCCATTGCCTAGTTTTCAAAGTGATGAGTGGCCTACTCCTGACAACATTGTTTCTGAATCCTTGAGATGCAAGCTACTCATTGATATTAAAAATGCTATGAAGATAAGCACAGGCTCGAAAATTGTTCACCTAAGTTGGTTTATCTCATTGCATACATTTGTTGATTTTTTCTCAAATGCTAGTGTTCGTAGGACACCAACTTTATTTGTTTGCAAGGATTTCTCAGATGAGACTTTGTCAGATCTCATGGATCAAGGTTGGGATAGTAAAACAAATAATGACATAGAATGCAGGATTAAAAAGTCCTCAATGATCTTTCGTTATCATATCGAAAAGCAAATGCTCAGTCTCACATTTAGCTACCAGAGATGCAAGAAAATTGAAGGTACATGGCTACCACTGGATCAAGACTTTGAACTAAATGGTCACACAAACCGAATGGAGATAAGCATTATCTACAATGAGGAATATTTGACTACGGTTGAGGTGGAAGAGCACTGGAAGCTTGATTTTATCAGAACAGAGCTCATGCTATTACAAACCAATCTACCAACATATTTCAGATTTATCATCAACGGAAGACTCGTAAGTACTTTATGTTTATTGCCATTTCAAAATAGAACAAAATAATAGAAAATGTCATCATTTACAATTGCACATTCACTAATATTTGCCATGTCACAGATGCAAAAAAGACAGGAGCTGATAACGTGCTGCAAAGATCTACCTACAACAATCACCATTGTGGGAGAACAATAGTTTTAAATAAACTTTAGTAAAAATCTGTGTATACACCCTTTCATTCAATAAATGAAAGCCCAAGTTGGGCATCTGTACATGTATTTTGTGCTCCCAAATTCATAAACTGGAGCAGCATTTGATATATCAATGTATATTTTTCTATGAAGTCTATACATGTATTTTTGTTCTATGCTATCTATATTTTTTCTGATCTTAATCTAGTACAACTACATCATCCTTTGCACCATCATCAATAATGAGAGGTTGAAGCCTTGCCCTAGCCAGTATACTCAGGATAATTCCTTGTCTAAATCTGTACACCTGGCTTGATGTGTACTCAGGAAGTGTAAACTGCAAAATAGAACATTCATGTATTAGTAATGGCCAATAACATCACAAGAATAGAAAACTAATCATGATTCCAAAATAAGAATAAACAGAATTTATTACCTTAGAAATATTAACATCTTGTTGAAGGATGAACCACTCAAAAAACAACTTGGCATTGTACAGTGTGTACCACCCACAGCTGAATGAATCATTTTGCTGGGGTGACTGCAAAATAATTCAGCACACAAGAAATCAATTATGAAACAGATGAATTAGATTGAAAATATTTCATTAGAATACTGATTTCAAAGTGCTATTAAGAAAGACATAGTTTACCTCCAAGCTGACGATCTGCCATTCCACGGAATGGGGATCGTCTGTAGGAATATATTTACTTAGATATGGAATGTATATATCTACATCCTTATGCATATTTCTCGCCGAATTCATCTTGACACAAGAACATTTAATAATATTATTTACAGATTTCTTAATAGAGATCAGGTTTAAACTCCAGTGGTCACTGCAAAATAAGATTGAAAGAGTACTTTAGCGGCAATTCTGAGAACTATTTAAATTGAAAATGTCAATGTTAATGCATAAAACTGGAAGAAGCACTTAATATATCTTACTTGGTATGATAAGGAATGACCAGATACTTTGTTGCTGGTGTGAATCCACTTGTCAGACACTGTGACAATGTGTCATTATTCTCCTTGAAGACCTGGAGCATAAAGTTACTCAGCACCAGCAACTCGTTTGATAAATCTCTTGCAATGTCAAATTGCAAGAGTGTCAGCCCGAACTCTACCACAGGATCACTAATAGAAGCCCGTCTGTCTTTGAGATCCAGACAATCTAGAACTCTAGAATTAATACTAAAATGAAGTTCATCTAGTCTAAAACAAAAAGGAGTACCAATTGTATCTATAACATCCGATATGTCTTTTTCAAATTTAAGATAATCATCCGAATCTATATATGTATAGAAATTGGGAGGAGGAGGAGGAGGTGGATGTGTAGTATCTACACCAATTATAGGAGTATCCAAAACAGAGGTAGCTATATTTACAGCATTATCAATAGCAGCATTATCTACAATGGATTCTGGGATAGGCTTCACAGAATCTGAAGGGTTAGGCTTCACTTTCTTAGGAGCACGCTTGGGGGCTGTCTGCTTCCTAGGACGCTTCGTAGGAAGATTAGTCCTATCTACAGGAGTTGATCTAGGAGCAGCAGGTTGAGATACATGTAACCTACAGTACCTATTCCTCATTCTCATCAGAAGCTAAAAATCCTTGGGCATTATGGTAACCCTCTTGGTATGGATGGCAAGCAAAAAAGAATCCTAAAAAAAAAGGCTAATATAATCTTCAACAGCCTCCTGAAGGCACTGAAGAGCACTCGGTGTGAATCTAACATGCTGTTCGAGATCATTTTTTGTTATAATCCGGACATCACGGTAGAATGGAGCTCTTGGGATCAACAGAGATGTTGACCTCTGATACTTGCGTATCTCAGAGAGCCACCTGCTGCGGTTGCGCGTTCTAGGTCTAGTAGGTGGTGTGATGGCAACCGCAGGAGATGAGGATGAGCCAGGAGAGAAGAAGTCTCTCCTTGTCTGCTTTCTCCTATCCATGGGCGTGAACTATGTGATAGCGGACTTGTGCGTGAAGGTTAGGATGAGAAGGAAGGGATGATAAAGAACTCGCAGAGGACCGCTATGTACGGACAGAATGTACGGTATATCGGACCTATGCGAGCTGAATATCAGAGAGAACGATTAGATTTGTGGAAAGATGCACAAGTGCGATATGAGGAAAGACGTATCGGACATGTGCGCATGGAAGGCAGTAGGAGAAATTTCGATTGTGAAGGGCGCGCACAAATGCGGTATGCAGAATGAAAAAAAAAGTGAAAAAAATTCATCGCAATTTGTGATTTTATATCGGGATTCGCACGTGCGAAAGAACGTCCTGTCACACGTGTGGGAACTATACGGACAAATGCAAGAGCGACACATGTCACCCTGTCACATTACATGTGTGGGTTTGTATGACCGAATGCGAGAGCGACACGTGTTTATGAGCAATCGAATGAACACGCGACACGTGTTCAGATGTCATTTCACACGTGTGCAGATGTCATCTCACACGTGCCTGTGCCTGTTGTCGAATTGAAAGTAGACACATGTCATAAGTCCGTTGACCACACGTGCAAAAATTTAGTATAAATGGCACAGAAACCGAATAATTTTTACCTTTTGCGTTCTCGAAATTCGCAACGTATCGCTTTTGTGCGTGCTCATTGCTGTCCGTTTGCTTGCAACTATACCTACTCGCGCACAAGTGCGATATTCTGTATCTGTCTGCCGTACATATCCATCTTCTGCACCATTTTGATAGTTAGTTTTGGTTAAGTTCTCCCACGCGCACAAGTGCGATATTCACGTTACTGCCATGGCCTCTTCCTCATCATCCTCACGAGAATCAGGCTTGAGTTAATTTCTGAGTGAATTTGGGATTATTGAAAACCTAGACTACTTCCACAGTCTATTCAAAACATATCTACATGTTTTCAGGACTGCACAACCAAATTCTGACATATTTTATGAACATTATGTCAGATTCAGAGATATACTTAGCAAGCCTGTTTTTTCCATAGGTGCACTCCAGTACATGCATTATACTGATCTTGTTCATTTCTTACCAGCTTTTAGACATAGACTGGATATAATGCTCAAATTGTTTGATCTTTTCAAAAGTAGTTTTATGTGTCCGTATTGCAACAAGAAATGTCGATTGGTTGAATATCAGAGTGGTTTCGTACTTTTTCTGTTAGTTCAGATCCCAGATGATGATGAAGTTCCTGTTGCTGACCCTCCTTTTGCACCCTCCTCTGTTCAGTCAGCCATTAAGGATATGAGTCACTTTCTTATCGACACTCATGATAAAGAAAGTGACTTCATTGATGTAAATACTGATGTTCTCCAGGATTCTTTCATTGGCCAAAATACATTTGATGATGAATCCAAATCTATGAAGGATTCAAAATGTCTTTTCAATTTGCCTGTATATTATATTAGTGACGATGCATATTTTACTACTGTTGATTTATGTAAATTTTTTGACTATCGTGAGGACGAGGTTCTATGTTTATTATTCGACACAATTTTTGAATTCTCTGACTTTGTAGATTTTGAGACAGATGACCTTGTTGCTGGTATTGATTTTGATGATGAGGAGGGTCTTATGACCGGTGAAGAATGTCTGAATAAGACTTCATCAAATATAGCTGAGGATGGGCGAGGCAGACCATCCGATGAAGAATTTACGACATTTCAATCCTAGATGAGCTTCTCTCATTCATCATTAATGCATTTCACTGATGATTCCACTTCAGTACGTGGTCATTATATTGATCATCCTGATCTGGTTGCTGCTGATGATGAAGAATGTGTAAGTGTTTAATCTTCCTTGCATTTGAATGTTTTCAATCACTGAATGTGTTTTTGCTAACATATTTCCTATTGCAGGATGCTCTCATAATAGATGATTTTGCTGCGAGACGAGGTGGTTTCAGACAGCACGCATCCTCGTTCCAGAGGGACAGTGGACTGGGTCACTATCTTCGGCATTTCTTGAAGAATGAGATCTGTATTGCTCATTCCAAGCTGAGCCCAGTCGGGGAGAGTCTTATAATGTCAGTTAAAGCTTTATCATTTTATCTAGGAGGACATAAATCTGTTAAGACAAATAAGATCATGTTTGTCAAAAGATCTTATGTTTGGAACATTTTAGGCTTTATTGATGGGAATGCTCCTTTAAGGAGCTCCCATTATTCATTGTATTCCACTTATATTGAGCTTAGTGGTAATAAGGATAATGCACATCTGTTAGAGGCATACGCTAGCAGAGAATTTCTTCATGACAATACTACCATAGAATCTGATACAAGATCTGATGATGAATAGTTGACACTTTGTATAATACAATCAATACATTTACATTGGGTATTGCTCCTCTCTTGTTCAATGAATTTGCAAAGCAATTCTGAACATGTCATGATGATCTTCTACTCAGCAATCATCTAATTTTCTCTTCCTGTATGAACTTGCATGCTTTTCTAAACTTGTTGTATTGTGTGGACTTTGTTATATGTCGAATCTGAACTCTGCGGTAGAACCACCAAAACAATTGACAAATGTAGTTTTGTTTTTCATTGGTTCCTCCATGTTGTGTATTTCAATGAAATGCTGCTCGTGCTTGCTAGTGTGACTTCTCCATCCCTTGTGATGACCATACACTCAAGCTTCCATATGTATTTGCAAAAAATGCTGTATGATCTCTTAGTATGTGCTGCATATGTCAAAATCATAATGTTAGTCTTATGTTTGGATCTAAATATATATGAAAATTTGAAAGCATTTTGAAAATTTTATACTAACCATGCAATGAGTGATGTGATCTTCTCCCCATGCTTTTGATATTGCATTAACAAACTCGACACAAGTCCTTTGGACAACTTTCTTATCAATATCAGAGTATTTTTTTTTTCTTAAAATAACAATCATACTATCAAGCTTTTTCCATTAGGGCCCTTTTTGGACTCAAAAAGGGCCTCTTCACTAATTATAATTAGTGTTAATGACGACACGTGTCCCAATAAAATATTGACAACTGAGAGGGAATGGTCCATATGACATGGCAAATTCAATGGTGCAGATTAGATCAAGTGTGGGCCCACAAAGTACACCTCTAACATTAACCCTAGATAAAGCAATAACTATGCCTACAAGTTAACATCAACTAGCCTGTCTATCTACTAGCAGCCTTATTCTAAGTGAGCCTAGTCCTTATTTCAAATTTTGAATGTTCACAAGCTTGTATCTCTCATCTCTCTCTCATTTTGTAGTCTCTCCCTAAACGACCCCCCCCCCCTCTCTCTCTCTCTCTCTCTCTCTCTCTCTCTCTCTCTCTCTCTCTCTCTCTCTCTCTCTCTCTCTCTCTCTCTCTCTCTCTCTCTCTCCCCCCCCCCCCCCTCTCTCTCTCTCTCTCTCTCTCTCTCTCTCTCTCTCTCTCTCTCTCTCTCTCTCTCTCTCTCTCTCTCTCTCTCTCTCTCATTCTGTATACTCCACAAATATTCTATTTTTCTTATTTTGGTTCACCTTATCTGAAGATCTACACACTATTTCGCATATCCTACATTATCATTACATCATCCATTATGGCCTCTACTCAATCAAGGAAGCCCAAGAATCAACTAGCTTCCATTGTTGCACACATCAAATATTCCAATGAGCATTGGGTGCCCCATACATTTTCAACTTTTGACTGGGTTTACATGCAACCAATTTTCTTTTACGATCACATGTACGAAGTTCCAAAAAAAAACTTTGGCCAAGGCAAATTAGCATCAATTTCTAAGCCTGCGATCAATTCTCACGAGTGGCCATATGTTGACCAACTGACTATTGAATTAACGAAGAGGCAACTTCTCAAAGAGATTACAGGTAATATGAAGCCAACATTCAGATCCAAACGAGTTTACACTAGCATCTCTGTGCCGATCACCGTATTTGTTGCCATATTTAAGGCGGTCCCCTTTAGGAAATCAAACACGATGTGGGCATGGAAAGCAACAGAATCATCACTGTTGGATAACATATTTGTCGCATGGGATTCAAAGGAAATGGAGCATAAAGGAGATTTAATAAGGTGTAAGCTCTCTTGTGAAACAATGACCATAAGGTATCATATTTCACGTTAAACATGCTCCTTAAGTTTCATCTATAGGCGATATAAGTTTGGTCATGGCCGATGGGACCCTCTGGACGCGGAGACGAATCAGCAAGAAGTGGAGATATCCATACATTTGCCCCATGATGAAATACGAGAAATTCATATAAATAAGGAGTGCATATGCTTGGCATATATTCATAGAAGATCTTCGGCATATGCTTGGATTGACTTTTGTTGATGTGCCAGTAGATTTTGTCTTCACTCGTAATGGACAAAATGTGAGTCCCTAATTTCCATCAGATTCCTGAATTTTAAATAGTAATGTTGAATAAATATAGGATTATTAACTTTGTGTCTGGTTTTGCAGATACGGAGACGAGCCAAAAAAGATCATGAATGTGTTTCATTTTTACAAACAGGGACATTAGGAGTCCAATGGGAATAAAGGATTTAATCTAATGGAAAATAGAAAACACAATTAGTTGGTTGTGTTTTGACTCTATTCTAATATATTTGGTTACGTTTTGACTTTACTTTTGCGTTGTCACATTTTATATGCTTGTTACTACATTTGTGGATGTCCAAGGTTGAAACTTATTAGGGTTTAAATCGTTTAGTGATATGCATTTTGATACTATTATTGGTTTTCTTCGAAGGTTTCCGCTAACTGGCAATTAGGATTTTTACTCATGAGCCTAGACAAGAACATACTATATTTGGAAAAGAGGCCAAAATTTTTATAGGGGCACTTACTAAAAATAGAACCCTTCACTATATATAGGGTGCTTGGGTCCTCATTTCTCCACTTCATCCCTTGAGTGTCAGAGTGTCGATTTTTTTAAATTCTCTGTTTTTCATCTCTCGTGTTCTCTGATACGCTTTCAAAGGCTAACCAATGTCGGAGGAAATGGCACGGACGAAACAAACGGCTAGAGATTCCAGAGTGACTGGATTGCTCCATAGGGATGCACTAGCCACCCTCGATGAGAGAGAGAGACGAAAGAGCATAAGCAGGAGTAGGAGTCGCAGCCCTATAGCGTCTCAGGAAGATCCGGCCGCTCAGTGTGAAGCTGAGGAGGACATGGCCCATACAGCAGCTGCACAGGAGGACCAGACTAAGCAGCAGCAGCAAGAAGACCACCAGCAGCAGGAGGACCAGCAGCAACAGCAGCCACCACGAGAAAAAAGCCCTTCCCCGACGGCAACTGAGCAGGAGGAAACAATGAAGTTCCTAGATGAGGAGCTTGTGGCATCGGGTGAGTTGCCGGTTCTGAATGATTATTTCTTCGACCCATTTCCACTAGCAATGGGCATGGACACATCAAATTTAGGCATATCGGGGGACACCACACCCACCGTGTCACCTCCAAGTCACGGCTCGGTGATGGGTCTGATGATGCCATTGCTGGTGGGTGGTTCTGATGAGGGCACCCCAATGTCGCACACAACTAGGATGAAGCAGAAGGCGACCCATAGATGGTCAAAGAGAGGAGCACACGAGCGAAAAAGAAAGAATCCTCGCAAGGCAGGCTCTACATCAAAGCGACGGAGCCTTGTAGCTCATCTGCCATCACCACTGCCCACACCGCCAACATCGCCTCCACCGCCTCCACCTCCACCGCCTCCGCCCCCACCACCACCACGGCCTCCACCACCACCTCCACCACCTCCACCACCACCACCTCCACCACCTCCACCGCCTCCAAGTTCTGCCGCACCTGGCCCAAGTAGGACCGTAGAGCGTGGCAGGGGTAGGCCGGCCCCTCGTGCAGCACCATGGGCTGGAAAGGAGCTCCGCAAGATGCAGCCACCACCTCCTCGACCGCGTAGAAAGCGCAGGATCGCACTCAGCCTTTGCCCTGTAATGACTCTTTTCCATGCCTTGCGTATTCCAAATAGCTAATGATCCATAGGTTTTCATAAACCAAGGTCCATGAGCATAGAAGATGTGCTGTTCATAGAAAATTGGTATTAGTTTAAATCTTTACAAATACATAAATATGAAAGAAAAAAATATGAGACACACATACCATATAGTGAGTTATGTGTGTTTCTCCCCATGCATCGATCATCAATTCAGTAAATGTTTTGACTTCTCTTGTGTATCTATCCAAATCTTCATCTCTCACAATCTTTTTGTTGATAGTTTGTGACAAGGCATCAAATGCTTGCCAAACCTTAGCACGTGTACTTGCCATGTGAGGATCTGAGCCAATATTTGTTGTGCATTGACATATTTTCCTCCAGTACTCCCATTCAACACTGCTTTCACGTGCAGTATGATTTGACAATGGGTGTCTCGCTTTCGCACCACCCATTGAAACTTTTGCTGGAACATCTTGCGTTTTTCCACTCATCTCAATGTCTTTGGTAAGACTCACGTGGCCCCCGTGCAATCCCATATCGGATAAAATTATCTCTAGATTTCTAATGCTAACATCTGCTCTTGATTTGGGCTGCATGTTCCATGCGTAACAACAATACAAAAATAATGATTTGTCCAGTATTCGTAATTCACCATGCATTGTGCAAAAATGGACTCTTTCGAGAGGAATGTTCAACACAGGACTCCAAGCTTTGTCTAGATTGTGCCTATTTGGTGTAAGACGTTGGTTGCAATTCAAAATACTTTTGTTCCGCCCAGATTCAAACATACAATATATACAAAAATTCTTTGCATTTGCACTGAGACCACAACCGTACATGCATTTCAAAGTCTTCAAATCAGCAGCTAGGTGCCATTCTACAGCAAAGCTTTCTCCTTCAACATTGAGCAATTTGCCTTCATTTTGTGCATGTATTATCTTAGATATACTACATTTTTCAAATAGCCACTCCAGTACGTCGTGAGACTCCTTAGGAACTTCAAATGCAGCTATCCACCATATGTGATTTTCGGATTGCACGCTAAATTCTTTACAATAACTTCCGCCAAACTGTTGCAATTCACGATTCATCAAGGTGATTGTGAAACGTTCAAGTTTACCCCCTTTTACAATTTCTGCCCACTACCTAGTGCCAAAGCTTCTAGTATGTGTCTCTTAGTGTTTTCATTTTCTGCTTGCTGATCCATCGAGACTCTACGCTTTCGTTGTAAGCCATATATTGTCCTCAAAAATATACTGATTGAAGATTGCAATTCTTCAATTTTTGCAACAGAACTGGCAAGCTCTATTTTCAAACCATTTCTCTCTTGCTCCAATTTCATATTTATTCCATGAAATCACTTTAAATTGTCATTCATACTCAATATATGAATGTTTGTATATGCCAATGTCTCAGCTTGGATTCTTCGAGATTCCATTGCTTGACAATAGCCAAGCAGTCCATTCCGACCATTCCCAACGAACCTTAACAAACTATGTACATCAGAAAATTTAGGAGGAGCATCTACCAGTGGATTATCAGGGTATAAATCACCTCTTACCCATAGGTCAATATGTTTTTTTCCTTCTAATCTCCAACAATGCATGTCATACGGATTTAAGTTAACAACCCATGCAGCTTTGGTGGTCGCATAATCCTTCTCTAACTTCACATGTAAGTGATACTTGGTTGTCATCTTGAAGATGTCGAATTTCCCAAAAGAATCTATGTAGAACATTACAATATACCTTAATCAAATGGTGTCAAAGTTCAATGTGAACTAACCATGATATAAGCTTTATTAGGCATATACTAGTTTCCATCCCTAGGGTCCTATTGTAGTTAGGACAATGAAAGGTCGTCCTATACTAACCCTACTCTAGTTGTAATTTGTAACTTACCTATTAGTTGCCTATTATAGTCTATGCAAATAACCTACAATAGTCTATGAAAATGAGACCTACATTTAGGCCTTAGTTCTTGCCCACCTTGTATGGTAACCCAAGGTAAAGGTGTCACGTAGGATTGATTAGCACTAAATTAATTATGATTAGAAAACTTGTTTAGGCAAGGAAGAGGCCCTTTTTGAGTCCAAAAAGGGCCCTAATGCCATACATCAACTTTTAGTATTCTGGTTTTGCCGTCTTTCTTGAAGCCTGCATGGCAGCAATAATATCTGTCCAGACTGAGTGTTGAATATTAGAAGCCTTACTAGTATGATTTGATAGAAAATGACGTGCTTTTGCTCCTCCTATGCTTGGCTTACTTGGCATGTTCCCATTCTTTCTTGAAAGCTTTTCATCTTTTTGAATTTTGACATGTCCTTTATGGAGTCCTGCTTTTGACAAAACATCTTCTAATCGAGAGATAGCTTCCTTTGCTAATGATGCTGGCTTAGTATTCCAAGCAAAAACTATATGAAGATAAATGATCTTTTCTATTAATCTAACTTCTACATGAAGAGTGCAAACATGCAGCAAAGGTGCCAAATCAATAGGGATATCCACATGTAGATGATATAATGTCATCATAAAAATAATAATAGAGTAATCAGTTGCATCAAAGTACTATGACCAGATTCTATGAAGCAAAATAAAATACTCATCTTTGATTATATTATATACTATGTACGATCAATTCATGATAAATCTTTCTTCACAGGTGAAGACTTCCTAGACAATGATGTTTTACTAGAAATCTGACTTGAAGA
Organism: Diphasiastrum complanatum; assembly: GCA_029204225.1. Classification (NCBI taxonomy): domain Eukaryota; kingdom Viridiplantae; phylum Streptophyta; class Lycopodiopsida; order Lycopodiales; family Lycopodiaceae; genus Diphasiastrum; species Diphasiastrum complanatum. The sequence continues at coordinate 22,167 of MU832895.1, read as the reverse complement.
ATCATCCTCGACTTTTCCTTTGCCTTTATCCAAGAAGGGTGACACTTCCTCTGAATCAATCTTTCGAGGGAGATTTTCCCATTTTAGGACCGTATTATAATGTTGCTTAGCTTGTTTCTTCGTCATCGATCTTGTGATCCTGTCTTTCTTTAATATAACTACTTTGGGCGGTTTTACCAAAAGTTCATCAGGAATGTTATGCACTGCAAATCTGGTCAGATCCATATGATTTAGAATCTGCTCATCCGTAAGTTTTGCAGTGCCATCATAAGTCAAGGCATGACTCACATGAATGAGTTCATCCTCAATCGGATCTGGTATAGGTTCCATTGATATCCAGGCTACATTCAGCACATTCAGTGGAAACGTGATTGGTGTATCCAAAGTTCAATCGAATAAGGAAATCTCGCTAAAATCTGATTGATTATATTGTTGACACATATATTGCAAGAGCTTCATTTCAATTGACAGAATTCGTTTGAGAATCGTAATGAACTCCCAAATTTTTCTTTGGTCCATCACAAGTATGATTTGTTGTTGACGAATTGTCATCCTCTTTTTGAACCACTGGTTTGATAGTCCAAGTTTTAGGATCAATTTTAACTGCACATTCATGATTTCCAAAAGTGATTTTTTCGGTACCCCCAGTTATGAATTACTTGCGCAACTCATATCCATGGATGTCCTAATGGAATTTGGTAGACATTTGGCGCTTCTGGTAAGTCCATCACTACGAAAGTAATGACGAATTGTACTCCCGCAATTTTGACAGGTATATCTTCCACCATTTCTCGTGGATGAATTGTCATTTGATCAGCTAGCTTAATAGCAACAGTAGTAGGCTTAATCTTTGTAAGGCCCCATTTTGCACATAGTTTTGTAGAAATCAGGTTACTCCTGAACCTCCATCTACCATGGCTGTTCTTTAGAAAATTGTCTATATTGTATCGGCAGAGTGATATTCTTTTGTTCACTTTCCCAAGCGGCTCCAACATGGAGTACTTTGTTAGATTCTTCAAATCCAACACAAAAAAGCGGCTCCTGATGGACTTCTGGTTTTTCTTGAGCTAACTTTTGCGCTAAGACTTCTTTTGCTTTTGGCACCAACTTCAGGAACTCTCCCAATGAAATATTGATATTGTTAGACAAAATGTTCATGAGTAGTTTTGTATGTGGTGCTTCTGATTCAGTCATCTTGAAGGGTTCTTCAAGATGATGTAACTGATTATTCATATCCGTACGTAAATTTCTTGGCGGCTGCAATGGTGAAGAATGAACTTCAGCTGTTGCTTTAGCAGCTTCAAGCTCCTGTTCTTCTTGCAGATGTTTGATCCACTGTCTCATATCCTGATATTTTCGTTTTTCTGTATTAAGATCTGGATAGACTCCCAATGCTGTTGGTATATCATTCAATGGTATAGAATCAGCAGGTACTGGATCCATTACTGGTTCTTTCTGCTTTTGTGCTCTGGTGACCACCATCAAGGGTGCGCTTGGTTTATTCTGAGCTACTGGTCTTTGCTTGATTGCTATCAAATTTACAGGTACTGTAGCTAATGGTGGCTTCGGTCTTGCTGGACAGTCTTTATAGCAATGCCCGTAACCACAGTCACAACATAATGGTACAAATTTCTCTTATTTGGGCATTCTGCAACTCTGTGATTTTCTCCACATGCAAAGCATCCGAGTGGTGCTCTGGTCCAATTTCTGGAGGCTTGTTGTTGAGCAGAAACATAAATGGCATATTGTTCTCTCAAGAGTGATACTAGTATTTTTGCAAAAAAGTGACTTTTTGTCCAAAATATGACAATATGACAACTGATCCTCTGAAAATCTTTCTATTTTTGGTATTATTCTTTGTCGACCTGGCAGTAGATAGATCTGTATTACACCTAAGCACAATGAATTGGACGAAGGTTCTTTTGATGTATTTTTAGGATTTTGACAATTTTTTGGTGTTTTTTGACTGTTTTTCTGATGTTTCTAGAAATCTGCTGGGAATTAATCTTCGCCCTTCAAACTAAAGGTTTTGTAATCAAAACCAAAGGTGTCTGCAACTCGTGAAGGTTTCTTGAAAGAGGGTAAAACGTTATCAGCTCTGATGATGCTTTTTGCCTCTTTTTTGACCAATTTGGTAGATTTGATCGATTTTTGTTATTTTCTCTGATATCTCAGATTCAAATGGATCTTAAGATTGGTGATCTGAATAGGTTTTCCTGTTATTAATCAGATTAGATCTTAAACAAGCCAATCCGCTCAAATGAAGCAAAATCAATCCCGAACTAACCCTAAAATACAGATCTAACACTATTCATGCCACGACAAGATGTCTAATGCAAGCTAACCATCCAACAATCATGCTGTAAACTGAAAGAATGGCGTAGCTCCCCGACAACGGCACCAAAACTGTAGTGGGTTTCTTTCCTTGCCTAACTTGAATCCAAGATCTAGTCAATCTAGCATCAAAGGGACGGAGTTAGTTGTCACGTGTAGGTTCGTTTCCATGAGAGCGATAGTTTAGTTCAGATTTCAACATGAATGGAGGATTCACATCTATCTCTACATCCATTAACCCTACTCTTTAACACTACACATCCCTTAACACTTACAATCCCTTAACACTACACATCCACAACAGAGATAGCTTACTCTTTCTCTCTCTCTCTCTCTCCCTTCCTCTCTCATAAAAAAGTATAATAACATACAATCCCAATAACACTCAGATCCAACAATTAGCAAAATCCAAATAAGCATGAGAGATGGAGGAAAAGTGATAGAGATCAAGGACATTCATCAATCCATCTATAAAGAGAACCAATCTACTTTATTGAATGAGGAAATGAACATGAGGAGCAGCTCGAGTTAATCCCTTCTTATAGTAGAGAGGAGGACCCTGGCCTCTGAATCCTATTGGTCCAGTCTTGTCTCTCTTCAAAAAGTCCCGCAAAAAGGCCTAAAGTCCTTTTATTAACTTTTAACTAATCAATCAAATAACTCTGTGATCATTGGGTTGGACTTACACACGCAGGATGCCAAATCGCTCTCACTTATTAGCTAGGGTTAGGGTTGCCTTGAGATCCGCAAACCCTCTAACATTCCACCAAAACCCTCATCATGTTTTCCTACCATCGTCAACCTATCCGTCTCAACCTGTTCCTACCACCAATTTCATAACCCCTTGAACACTGATAACCAAAGGTTTGTGCAACCTACCAATTGAAGGTTCTACTCTTTTCATCGAGACAAGAGTGTCCATGAGGCCGGGACTTCAACTGAAAGAAGAACTAAGGAAACACCCTGAAGCAGAAGGAGAATACAAAGAGTGCCAAGGTGTTTGGCAAGACCTACAAGGAAATTGTCCGAGAAATCTAGAGAAAAGATTCAAAGGCAAACTTCAGAGGACAACATGTTCAGATGATCGAGAGTTGGTATATAAACAAGCTTATACCAGTGATTAGACCTTATCTGGGACCTATTCCGTTGGGCATATAAACAAGATTCATCACATTTAAAGCCATCGAAAAGGAGATAAACTACAAAAAATCTCTTGACAAAAAGAAAGCTGAAAAGAACAAGTAGGAGACTCTCGATTATGCAAGGCTATCTGCTGCGACTTTGAAGTTTTTTCGAGACCCAAAACGATATCAACAAATAAGTTCTTAGTTTTACGCAGACAAACACTGATCCATGCCTTTCCAAGAATCAAGCGTCAAAGTTGAGGCATTGTAGTGGGTCCTGCAACACTATAGGGGGAGGATAATGTTAGCTGATGCCATGCCCCTGACGTGTCGATGCAATGACTCATCACTCAAAAAGGGTTTCCAGCAGAGATGAAGTTGAGAGCCGAGTCTGAGAGCACAAGAATTATTAGTGCTAGGCTAAATGAATATTCTATGATCCCCATGGTAGTTCCTGGAAGATCCATAGCCATGTGGGAGCTAGCAATTTAGACTATCTCAACTTGAGTTATGTTTTTAATAAAGAGGCCTGCTATTATCAAGTAAGAGGTGGAACTCAAACTATTATAGATTGGGATTCACTTAGTTGCAAGAGGTGGACTTTAAAATAAGATTCAATTGCATTCTACAGCTCGTGGGTATAGATGGAGGCCACCACGAGTTTCATAGCATGTATTATGTACTAAAATGCTGTTGAAGATTATACTACTTGCATTTTCTTCCATGCTCCATCTTCTTGCATATAGTTTGGGTACTGATGTATGAATTTGTTTGTTGCTGTTAATTCTCTCTTAAGGTTAGTTTGGGATTAGTATCAGGTAGATGTGCAGGGCTTGGAGGCTGATCCATCTTTCCACTTAGTTCAGATGCTTCTTAGTTATCAGCTCCCTGAGAAGTTCTTCTTACAACTGTTGAGTGACAGTTGTAACAAGCACTTTGTAGGATTCCCATTTGTGTTAGCATCAGGTAGATGTGCAGGACTTGGATATTGATCTACTATTCCACTTATTTTCGATGTTTCCCGGTTTCTGGCTCCCTGAGAAGTTCTTCTTACAACTGTTGAGTGACAGTTGTAAGAAGCACTTTGTAGGTTTTGTGATCTTAGTTTGGAGGTTGTGTGTTGATATTCTGTGATTTTAGTAGGAGTAGAATTAGTTTAATTCCCCGTTTTTTGAGTAGATTAGATTAATAATAATCTACAGTCTGTAATAACAAAGAAAAAACTGAAGCAGTCTATAGAAAGTAGGAAATCGAGTTCCTGACAGATCCTATATCCAAGATGAGCTACCATTGTCAATCAAGGATTCGAATCAGGGTGTAGGTGTGCCACTGACAGGCGGGACACACTACCATTGTACTACAACCAGACAGTTGCTAGAAGCCATAGCAGACCCGTTGTTTTGGCAAAATCTTTGTTAGAAGAATTGTAGCACACAAGGAGAGAATCGCTGCTAATAGAGGAGGAATAGGCGCTAACAGAGAAGTAGAGCTAGTAGATGCTTCAGCTAACTCTCTCTCTCTCTCTCTCTCTCTCTCTCTCTCTCTCTCTCTCTCTCTCTCTCTCTCTCTCTCTCTCTCTCTCTCTCTCTCTCTCTCTCTCTCTCTCTCCCTCTCTCTCTCTCTCTCTCTCTCTCTCTCTCTCTCTCTCTCTCTCTCTCTCTCTCTCTCTCTCTCTCTCTCTCTCTCTTGTTGTAATTAAGCATCACTCCAACTCACCAGAATTCGACTCATTAGTATTCGTGTTATCAGAACACGATTCGTTCGAGTTCATCTCAAATCCTGAGCTCCAGTACATTACGTAAATATACACACACTCTCTCTACGACAACATTGCAGTCTTACTCTCTGAAGGTGAACGTTTGTGCAATAATCAACTGGAGCAGGAGCGGGATAGATGATGAACTCTTCGACTACATCCTCTTCGTTCTCCTATGAACTCAAAGTCTTCGGTTCGAGATCCACGTCATCCACACTATCCCGTCTGACGCAGACTATGTCATAGTTCACTTTAGTGATTTTAAGTAACTACACTGTTTCACGCTCGTTGCACATGCAATCATTGTAACTACTCTATGTACATATATACATAACAACAACTCATGTAAACCATGATGAGACAATATGTGATGAACATACATGCAAGTGGAGAAGAGTAAAGCAGAGTTCCTATGCGAACTCCATTGTGTCTTAATTATCTGATTCCATAGGATCAGAGATGAAAGCCATTCAGAAGATAGAGATAATTATTTAATCTATAACTAGAAAAGTAAGATCACTGCACACAGTGCACCACTACTGTGAACCATTCTTGGGCACAGGATTGTGATCTAATTGTTTTATTCACAAATGCTTAATTCAGATTCTCTATTCTTCTTATGTGTATTGCACTACGAATGTTTTCTGATAATTTTCTTTCTCTATTGACACACACTCAATTTGGAATATCTAATCTCAAAGGAAGCATGGCTATCTCAGACGCCTAATTATTCGCTCCCTTCATGGTCGTCTATGACACCTACCAAGACATTCCTCCATTCGATCTAAGTCAATATTGATTTTGTAGTCTATGTTGGAGCTGTGTTTCTTCTTTTACACCTAATTTATTCGAGAGAACCCCAAGAGAGTGGTATTAGAGTGATCGTTCCAAACTACTAATTAGTATACAAAACTGTTTACTATACTTAGATTGTTCATCATGGAAGGAACGTCTTCAGAAATCCGCTTGATCAACAAGTTCAACGGTGATGACTTCCACATGTGGAAGTTCAAGATGAAGATGATACTCACAAAAAAAGAACTTTGGGGATACGTCAATGGTTCAATAGCCAAGCCGACTGAACCCGACATGCTGACCACCTGGGAAGCTAAGGATGGCAAAGCTCTTGCCATTGTATCTTTGAATCTTAAAGATTCACAAATATCTCATGTAGCTAACTGTTCCAGCTCCCAGAACCTCTCAAGACGAACCAACTCTACTAATGATACAAGATTTATCCATCAGAGATGCAATGGATTGGTATCTTGATTGCGGTGCTTCTCAACACATGACAACATGCAAGTACTTATTCAAAGACCTCACACCAGCAGATTCGAAGTATGTCTACTTCGGTGACTCAAGTGCACTATAGATTGGAGGCAAAGGATCTATACGTCTCTATCTTCCTAATGGTAAGCTGACCCTGCTTAAGGATGTACTATACGTACCCAAACTGACCAAAAATTTATTGTCAGTCAGCAAGTTTACTGATCAGGATTGCAAAGCCTCATTTGATTTGAAGCAGTGTACCATTCTAGACAAGCATGATAAAGAAATCTTCTCTACAAATAGAGAAGGTAATTTGTACGTTCTGGGTCACGAATATGCACTTTCCACAAATGTGAGTACTTCAAATGCCCAATTATGGCATCAAAGATTAGGACATCTAAACATGAGATCAATCTTGTATATGCATCACAATAGCATGGTCAAGGATTAAACCTTTAATGCTGCCTCCACCTTTTATGTTGCCTCCACCGACATACGACATGTCTGTAAGATGTGCCTACTGGGCAAACAGCCTAGATCAAAATTCCCAAAGGGACAAGCCACTAGAGCTAAGTCCATTCTAGAATTAATACATAGTGATCTGTGCGACTCTATGAATATTCCTTCTCTGGCTTCTGCACTATATTTTATCACTTTTATTGATGATTATTCTAGATTTACCAGCATTATGTTCATCAATAGTGATGTGATCTGCCTTGTGTGGTGTGGTATGGTCGTAGAGGATTCTTGGCATGGGATTGACCATCCAAGTTCGAACCTTGCACACATGGGCGGTGTTTGAGAAAAACTAAAGAATAAGAGATGAAGGGATGTGAGTAATAATTGAGTTAACAAGTGATATCAACTGAAGTTGAAAAAAAATCTATGATTAGTTTTATTTGTAATCTCAAATGGTTTATTGGATTTGTCATGTTTAATTGGAGGACAACTAAAAGCTAGTGTAGTAAATTAAGTGACATTGAGATATTCTCCACCATTTTGTAGTTTGCATAGTGAAGTTTATAAAGGATTTTTTTAGGCTATATTGATTTTATTTTTATAAGTATTTGATTGATTGCTTTGAACCAACAAGTGGTTGAAATATACAACATATACATTAAAGCCAAGCCATTCCCCTAGATTTTTGGAGCAAGGCTCTTTTGTCACTATGCAACAGTTGGGGTTTGAGCCTACTACGTCTTTTCGACCACAATAAACAACCCTACCTACCTCATCCCAATGTGATGTCTTTATAGTTGTAAGACTTACAATGCTATTGTCCTTATATTCTAGGATTCTATCAAGATTAATTTAAAAAGTTCAATACCCCTCCATGTGTGGTGTGATAGTAGAAGAATACAAAGGCATACAAAGGAATGCATGTAGAAAGTATAAAAACCATAAAGAGATTTGAGATACAACAACTATAACAAAGCAAAAAAGAAGAAAACCCATACTTTTATTATCCAAAAACTTATAGAGAGTGCAGTCTGCTCCAGGAATGCACCCTGTATAACGAAGGAAAAATATTAGGAGTGCTTTTACGTATGGTGGAAGGCCCGAGATCCTCGGGCCTTCCATGATGCAATGCTAGGTGAGAAGGTAGAGAGAGAACGCACATTCCGTAGAGAGATAATGTACATTCAGTAGAGAGAGAACGCACATTCCGTAGAGAGAAAATGTACATTCTGTAGAGAGAGAACGCACATTCCGCAGAGAGAAGAGAGAGAATGCACATCTCGTAGAGAGAGAATGACATATTCGAGAGGAGAGAGAAAGGTGGATAGATATTGTGCTCATGGAGGTGCTTTTCAAAAACACAAAGCAAACCTGAGCACTTGGCATTACATAGTGCAAAAAGCTGAGATTGAGATCGACGACCCAAGTTCGGCCCGACACATGATCACATGATTCGAGAAAAATAAATGCACGAATGTGGATTGTGAAGATCACAAAATGTAAGATGAGTGCGAGAGGAGGTGTCCCAAACTCACACGGAGCCTGGAGGGAACCAGGGGACCACCCGTTTTTGTATGGATTAATAGGAATATTGCAAATTGCAATTGCAAGTGCCATACCCACGTGGCGCGTGTCAGCCCACCAGACGGCCATGGGGAGCTGGGTCCTGCTGACGTGGTCACATCATGGCCACCAGCGAGGCCCGAACGTGTCAAACACGTGTGTCTGGTATACGTGTCGCTTGCGGGTAAGCTGGTGATGCCACGCCACGTGACGTGTTGCTAGAGGTGACCCGCCGCCCACCGGCCTGCCTGACGGGCCCTACTTTGGGCAGCTGTCATATCGCCCTAATCTTCCGTATTCTGGGAGGCTGACAGGTACACCTGCCCTTCATTGAAAAGCTCCTCGCGCTTTTCCAGGTCTGGGCAGTGAGTTCGTTAGCGGTTGCCCGTCAAGGGACGTACTGTAGAAGGAAGTTATGAAAAGATAAGATGTCTTATCTGAAGGGCGTGCAACTTGCAAGTTGACGTACGGTGACAGGCGGGGGAACTTTTCGCGCTCATTGGCCACAGCCAGATTCTTGATTCTTGAAAATCAAGGACCCCCCCCCCCCCCCCCCCCCCCCCAAAGATTCGATATTGAATCCTTCTAGAACTAAACTTGCTCAGGTCTCCCTACCAACCTCTTTAGAGTTGTCCTCAGAAGACTTGCATTTTTTTAAGGCTTCTCGATTTTTTGACGAGTCACGACTATTACTCATAAAAAGGTTCACATGTCACCAATCATCATCATCATCATCATCATCGTTCCAAAGAATCCAAGGGTTGGCTCAGTTGGTTAGCTTGGCACAAAAAGTTTCTTTGGCCCCAGGTTGCAGCCCCCTTGAAAACCAAGATGCATCTTCGTTCCAAAGAAGAATGGGAAGATGCAAATTTGAGTGAACCTAAAACCGTCTGAATTTTGATGATGCCGGGTTCTGAGAATTGATTTCGCTCTCAATTCCTAGACTTTGTCGGTTGTCTCAAGCATATGAAGTTACGCAACACGCTCTACAACCATACCTTTTAGTTTTTTTTTCATTGCATACGTCTATTCCTTTTTAGCTTCATGGCACATTAAAAAGCTATTGTGATTTTATGCTTTGAAAGGTTGCATGTCTTTTCGGAACTTTGACTATTACTCTAGTGCTAAGTATCCTTAAAATGTAGCAGTTATGAAGGTAAAAAAACACATGTGGCATGTTGTGGTTGGTCAAGAGGAGCCTGATTACAGGCCATAGCAGGGCTTTACGAAAAAGTTCAATTTTGACCTTTCATCTGCAACTGCTACATCAAGTATCTTTCATCAAACAACTAGCTACTACCATCTTCTCCTACGGTCACTTAGCCTGCTACCACCGGTAGCCATCCTCCGCATGAAATATACCTACTACATACTTGTCTTTGGCATGAATTTTAATCTTTTTGAGGTCTATATTATATTGCATAATATAAATTTCATATAGTTTTAATTTTAACAGTTCATCTGCAACTATATCTACCAAAGCAACTTAACTGCTTATATTTACGAAATGGATAACATATGCTTATTCTTCCCATTTTTAAGCATCTTAAAATGCAGACCGTGTCATTGCCTCTTTCGTGCTTCCATTGCGCCCGCCGCCCTTGCTCACTCTGTCACGTTTTGTCAAGTCTGCTACCTTTGACCGCAGAATGCCACGTAGCTTTTTAAGAGTGGATAAAATAAATCCAAGTGCTAATTACGTTTCATAAAATTATCTGAAATTTTTTTGAAGGTACCCATTACGCAATGTAAGGTGCTGCGGACAGAGGACATTCCGCCCTGTTCGGATTTTCAAAAAATTTAGGCTCGGCCCCAGCCGAAATTTTTTGAAAATCCGAACCAGACAAAATGTCCTCTGCTCGGCACCTTCCATAATACTTAATAACCTATAGGTTTTTTTTTGTTTGTATTTGAGAAAACTCTAAATGGTAGAATAGTACATTTGACATTATTGTTTAAAAATAGATGTAGTCTTAACAATAGTATAAATTTATAAGTATTCTTATTATTTTCAAAAAGTTGGACAGGCACACACATGTGCGTGAGGTATTAGTTACTACTTTTGGAAAGTTAAATATGTTTGTAACATTTTCAAATTTACTAAAAATTTCCAGCAAATTATGAAAAACTTGTACAAGTCAAGTTGTGATTTATTGTTCAATAAACATAGTTTGATGTATATATAATACATAGTGCACTAAATTTCTATTGCTTCTTGGCCACTTTGGGTGGGTATGTTAGTATTAGTAAAATTTTCAATTGTTCAAATTAAATGTTCCGTAGCAACAAAAAAAACTTAGCATCATTAAGGTATGAATATAAATATGGTATATGGGTTCAAGAATGGTACGTATGGGGTATCTCAAAGGTGATACCATCCAATTATTAACCCAGGAGTAGATATATACAAATTATCAAAAAGCCCAATTTTTTTGAAGGATATGTTGCAACTATTCAAAACAATGAACTTCTTGAAATGCAATATGCAACTACTTTGACAAGCCAATTTTTTGTAGATGGCCACCAAGTGTTAATACCAGTCAACTAAATTAATGAATCTAAACATGAAAAATATACAAAAGGCATCCAACACAAGAAAGTAGACTCTAAAAAACTTCAATTATTTTCAAAGAACATTGGCCTTTGTGCTCATGTTAATTCTTGTCAAAATTAATTGTAGAAATCACACAAAAAATTATGTATCCTTTATTACCACTAAATTTCTTCATCATTAGTAGATCCAATAAACCATCAAGATTCAAATTGATAGTACACTTTTGAAAATTGCCAAAAGTAAAGAGGTTGATGAAAATCTCACTAGAAGACTTCATGTTTTTCTCTACTTTTCAATGGCTTTTGACATTCTACGAGTAAATTTTTTGCGAGTTTTGCGAGTTTCTTCTATCCATGATCCAACAACATGGTAGCACATGGTGTGCTACTCTTTTTATGCCACTACATGATTTTTACAAGATGCATATTTAAAAATTTGACTATCCATCAAATTTTAAATAGGTCCATTACAAAATAATTTGTTACACTATAAATATAGCTTTACTTTCATTAAAATAAAAACTGTTCGTGAAGTTGTAAAAGCTAGCCGGCATGCTAGCTTACAGATTATTTATTTCAAAAAATGAAGTTTTTTTTGAAGAACTTTTTGAAAAAATAAATTTCTTCATGGAGTTGATTCGGCTAGCATGCCAATGTGCTAGCCGAGCAAATTAGAAAATAGAAAAAACTATTTTAACACATTTGAGAACCAACTTTCGAGTAAAACTATTATTTTAGAATATTTTCTTTAATCTCCAAACATAGTAAGTAGACGTGCTAAGTAAAATAGCTATAATTTTTTTTTTTTTGCAACTTTTAAAGATAACATGCCAACGTGCTATATAAAATGAGAAATTTTTTTGCAACCTCAAAACATAGCACATCGGCGCGCTAGTAGGCAAGACCACCCGAATTTTTTTTTTTTTTGGTCTCGCCTAGCACTCCGACGTGCTATGTTTGGAGGCTGCAAAAAAATTAACTTGAATTTTTTCTTTTACTTTGTGAGATTTCTAACTATGTATCAAACCATATTCTTAATAATAAACATTGAAGTAGTGGCATAAAAAAGGTAGCACACCATGTGCTATATTTTTGTTGAATCATGACAAGAAAGAAACTCACAAAATGCCAAGGCCCTTTTTCAATTTATCGATTGATCATAGCCAAGCTTTGAAATTCACCTTTAAACCTTATCAACATTTCTGGGCAAGCTTTTTCAACTAAGTTGCAAAATGACAAGTTTTTTAAGAGGTTCACTCTAATCAGATTATAATCAAATCAATCACAAATCTCCTTTATTTCAAACACCATATGAATATGGATTAATTTGAGACTATTTAGGTTTTCAACTAAGGAATATCGAGTTATGTAGTTCTGGATAGTAGCAACTAAAGAAGAAAATTGAAAGTCAATTCATAGAATTTAGTTAGCATAGGAGCACTTTGGTCAATGTGTGAAAAAAATATTTTGTCAAAAGATTTCAGTTCAAACCAAAGCTTTTAGTCATGAAACATAACATACTCCTAATAAATTGGAAGTCTTAAGAAACTATAGCACTCAAGTTATTCTTTTGAGTGAACCATCAAAAACAAGGATTATCAATCACTTTTGAAGCCTAGGAGTTGCCACTCAAACATTCAAACAAGTTTCAATGATTCTAGGTAAGCAAGAATGCATGAAATTGACCAAGTTTAAGAGTAGTGCTCCAATAGATCACTAGAACATCAATGATTTGGATCAATCTCGACTTGATTTCTTAGTCTTCTCAACTTCATTTATGATTTAAACCTAACATTCCTAGCTTTGAAGTCAATGATTCCTTGACATTTCGCATCTTAAGGATTCAAAGGTAACGGAAATCGAAAAGACGAAAATCGAAAGACTCAATACAAAGGTTAAAAAAGATTGAATCTATGGCTTATCATTTAAAATTAAATCTAGGCATGACCAATAATCTCAAACATTGGAGGGCCAGTCTACCATATTAGGACTATTCCATGTCCATAACTGAATATGACCGTAACAAGTAGCGTCATCTTTCATATCCAAATACAAAGGGAATGATGTCCTTGTTTAGAAAGGAGTGGTGGTGCTTCTCCTCTCCTATTGGCCACTTTATTTCTACTTGGATTACAATCTCAACCACCAAGATTGATTTGTGAGAACCCATGGCCCAACCTTTGCCTTACAAATATAGTCTTACAAACAGTCCTTTTTTAGCCTTACAAATATAGTAGTCTGCCATCAATGAGTTCGGTGAGAGTTAGTTCCATCAAATTTTTTCTAGTGAAGATTATTTTTCCAAAAATAACACTCTGAACACTCTTCAAGTTGGAAAAAAATCCTTGTTTTTTAAAAACAACCTTTGCCAAGCCTACCATATATCTATTTTTGTCAAATCTAGAACTTTTCATCACTTGATGAATTTTTTTAGAAAATAAAGCAAGATGTGTGAAGAATAGGCAAAATCTAGCTTTAGTATTTTGCAATAAATGAACTAAAATGATTATGCCTATCCTCCTCACGTGGGAACATGCTCTACACATGTGAGATTGAGAGCTTTTACACCTAGCTTTGTCTCCATCTTCTCTCTCTAATTGAGTGCCTCATGTATATTCTCTCTCTCTCTCTCTCTCTCTCTCTCTCTCTCTCTCTCTCTCTCTCTCTCTCTCTCTCTCTCTCTCTCTCTCTCTCTCTCTCTCTCTCTCTCTCTCAGAGCAAGCTAATTCCAAACTAAGTTTTTTCTTCAAAAGTGGTCTCTCATAGTGAATGATAGATGTTCGAACTTTTTGATGTACTTAAAATATGTCAAAATTTGGGATATTGTAATTTAAAATAATAAATGCAAACATAAGATTATTTAATGTTATATAAAATATGAATGTAATGTCATGTCTATAATGTAAAGAGAAAATATGTATATTTCAAAAGAGAGTTTGCATAATACAAGAAGGAAAAATAAACATGATCAAAATACTGAGAAACATTACATGATAATTGATTAATAAAACTTAGCAACATATAATCTCTTACAAAAGTAATCTATATTTTAAAGTTGTATTTCTAAAATCAACGTAACAAGTCAGCAAAATGTTAATATGGCTCTCTAAACATTCAACATAAATTAAAAATATTTGAAAATGCTAACCCCATAAATTCTTTATAAATTGAAGATAATATTAAAAAACTCGAAGAATTTAAAAAAAGATTTGCTGCCTTTCATTCAACAATCTATACCAATTAGTGAAGACATGCCCCTCACCGAAAGGGCCTTCTCCAAAAAAGAAACGCCCTCCATCTCAGGCTACAAAAGCTGTAGTTCAAGCACACTCCCCAGAGAAGACGAAGAGAGTCAAAGTCATGGCCAAGAGAAAATTAAAAATGATGACGAATCATCTGGCAGCTCTGGTAGTGATGGTGGTTCCGAAAGCGAGGCCATACTTCATGGTGGTTTGCTAAAGACAGGTGTGGGAAATTCAAGACACTATTCTTGGAATGTGGGAGAATAAGGAGCTGAAGGGCCAGAAGGTCTCGAAGGAAAAACCTGTTCTAAAAGTTTTACCCTATTGATATTTCCTTATACATTTTGTGAAAAAGTCTTAAAAAACAACACTTAAGGTTCATAGTTAGAGTCAAATTTCGAAAATGTTAAATGAAACAACATAGTTTTTGTCACAAAACAAGCATTTTTGGGCATAAAAAAATAGAAGTTCTCAATACAAAATATAGAAGTTTTGGACAAAAAATATATAGGTTTTTGATGTAATGTTGACAAATATAATCAAGCCGTGTAAATGTAGTAATTGGCAAGTGATATTATCATTGATATGAAAATGATCACAAATCTAAAACTCTATAAATTTGTATTGTACATGAAAACTGATTATGGGGACAAAAAATACATAAGAAAAATGGGTTGTCAACCCTCCAAGTGATATCCGGGATCGAATTGAGGGTTCACAAATTTTTCTGTTTTATTTTTGTGCCGTGGGGTACGAATTCAAGGTTCATGACTCTTATGTATTTTTTGTCCCCATAATGAGTTTTCTTCTCACGGACCAAAAAAGATAGAAAAACAATGAGAAGTATTGAAATTACATATCACGGGCTAACAAAATAGAGATGTTTTACCACTAGAATATTCATTGTTTGACATTATGTTTTTATCAGCTTGTACTAAATGCCATTCATGACGTAAAACTAGAATTTGTAAATATGCCTTACAAGAATAATGAAGTCCGTCCAAGTCTCTCAATATTTCAATTTAGTGTTTGATTTAAAATGGAGGTGCTTTTTAAAGCATGTTCAGATGTAAATAGTTCATTGTACAACTATTAGTAAATTGTAGACAAGCTATAAAAACATGCTCCTAGTAAAATACTCGTCTTGTGCAAGTATCCTTGAATTTTACAAAAGACGTTTTTTAATGAAGTTTCAAATTTTGATAAAAAATTTGTAACTTTTCAACCTCTTTTTTTTATATCATTTTCATTACATTGTTATCTTGTGCACCTATATTCTTGAAAACATGCACAAATATGGTGAATTTTAACGAAATCTAGGAAATATGCCAAATAGTTCCCGTTTGCACAAAAATATTACTTATTCCATACGCAACAATGTTAAGGGCCTTGGGCATGCTGCGAGTAAATCTCTGTGAGTTTTGCGAGTTTCTTTCCTGCCATGATTCAACAAAAAGGTAGCACATGGTGTGCTACCTTTTTTACGCTACTACAAACCCAACATGTCGGCGTGCTAAAGACTGCCCCAAAAAAAAAAAAATTTGCAGCCTCCAAACCTAGCACACCGGCGTGTACGAGATCTCTAAAAAAAACATAACGCGTCGGCGTGCTATCTTTAAATGTTGCAATTCTTTTTTTAGTTCTTTTCCTTAGCACATCGGCTTACTATGTTCGGAGGTTGAAAAAAATATTTTGAAATAATGTTTTTACTCAAAATTTGATTCTCATATGTGCCAAGATAGCTTTTCTATCTTATAATTTACTTGGCTAGCACATCGGCATGCTAGTCAAATCAACTCCAAACAAAAATTTATTTTTTCAAAAAGTTTTTAAAAAACACTTCATTTTTTTGAAATAAAAAATTTGCAAACTAGCACGCAGGCATGCTAGCTTTTACAGCTTCAATAACACTTTAAAAAAAAAGGGTACACCTATATTTATAGAGTAAAAAGGTATTTTGTGATGGGCCTATTTAAATTTGTGGCATGTCATGGAAGAAACTCGCAAAAAATTTACTCGCAAAATGTCAAAACCCCAATTTTGGAGGGATTTACAAGCAAGTTATGAAATGACGGGGTGCCAAAAACAATTGCTTGAACATCATGAAATTTGTAAAGTCAGAAACATAGTTTGCCGTGTTTCCTCATGTTTGCAAAAGTTAGGCTTTGCTGAAATTAAGCAAATGCGATTAAATTTTTTTTTCAAAGACAAAAAATGATCAAAATTATTATCTTTGTTCATCTGTAAAGCCATGATAAAAAAGGTTTTGCTTACTTCTTGAAAAGAAGTGAAGTTTGTCGTAAAGCTTTCAAAGGTATTCATGCAATTGGAAACTCAAGACTTGCGCGCATTTACACTAGATTACAAAAAGATCCAAGTCTTCAAGGTTTTGTTCAAGGTGGAACTGTCTCTTTGGACTCCTTAACCACAAAAGCGTGGGTGACGCATTTCATTACCGTGCAAACCTAGAAACTTTCAAATTCACGAAATTGGAGCTATTCTTGATGTACAAAGATTTTGCAATGTCTAAGAATATTTAGCATCTTAATTATTCTTATTTCGTGAAGCTGTGGAAGAGAAATTTTGGTCTAGTGAAAATTCTCAAGAAATCTAGAATGTCTGTTTGTACTATCTGTGAGCAATTGAAAGCACGTAGAGAACAACCAAAAACTCTCCAAGAAAAAAGGTATTTGACAAATACTAAAATTTGTTAATTTTTTTCACACTCTCAATTTAAACTTCTTTTATGCTTTTAATTCACTAAATTAATTTTGTTTTTGTAATTGTTTTAGTGGACATTACAAAGTCACCTCAAATCCATAAGAAGCAACATGCAACAGAAAGACAAAAGCTTGCAAAATGTAGAAAAAAAGTGTTTGGAGTTTTCTCAAAAGTATTTGGGTCTTGTAATTGATGGGATGGATCAAAAGAAAACACTATTGCCACATTTTGTAAGGGTGCTAAAGAACTTAAAAAAAGAGAATTTTATTCAAGTTCATTTAGTTGGTGCTCTTATATTCAACGACACTTTGCAGTCTAATATCCAAAAATGACAGTTGATTTCTCTATTGTTCACAACAGTCTGAGTTTTTAATCCCTTTGCATAACAAAGAATGTGATATTTATTTGGGTTCTAGAAAAAGTCGTCAAACTGTAAACACGCCAAGGCTAAATGGTCTGGTAACCGCAATAAGATAAAAGTCGGGAGTCTCATTGCACTTCTAGCATTGAAAAATAGTGAAAGTCATCCATTTTGGATTGCTAAAAATTAAAAAGGTGAAAAATGGTTACTCTTTTTCAGGATCTTGACCCATTTCAATGTGAAAGTACTGTAGTTTAGGACCATAATTGGATCTACAAAAGATCCACAAGAGTGATTGGATGCTTGCTTAACAATCTATCAAACACAAAAAAGTTGATCTAGATTGGCAATTTGACAAACAACAAGCATTAACAATCAAAAGACTTGATCAACATTGAAATCCGAGCCCACACGTGTGTACTACAGGCTTTAGTACGGCCTTCAACCTGAGAAACAAGTAGAAATCGATTTGGTTTCATTTGGATCACAAAAACTCAATGTACATAGTGAACTAGTTTGAGATTGCTAATGAGCTCCAAAAATTTTCTTTCTTCTCACTATGGAGAGAGGGAATACATAGCAAATTTGACTTCCTTCTTGAAGTTAGGTGGATTTCCAGCATGTAATAAGGAAGTTAACTCACTCTCCTTGACCTAAAATGAAATCCTAGACTATTTCCTAGAGTTATGCTTGGTAGGTAGCTAGTTGGTCAAATTTTCACCTTAAACTTAGGTGTAGGTCCTATAAAGTAGGGATGACCACCAAATACTTGATCTAACCTATATTAGGAGTGGGTTGCCATGTGGCATCTTGGCATTACATGTGTGGAACCCAATTATACACAATATTTACAAAGTTCTACATGGTTTTTGATCAAGCTAGATTTGCCAATTTTGGCAATTCTTCACATTCAAAAGATTTTGCGTTCAGGTATGACTGGGCCCTCAGAAGGTTATTAATTACATTTTGGCCTAGTCCAAAGTGGTGAGGCATAATCAATAATCTCATACACTGGAGTACCAAATATCCAGATCAAGGATTATTTCAAATCTTTTGAACCGGATATGTATGAATGGAATAATATTTTCCCTGCTACCCCTACACTAGCTGTTGACGTCCTGCTATATGACATAGATGTAGATAGGCATATAATTGAGAATGACCATAGTGCTCATGTCATCACTCACATGAGGCAACTCATGCAAGTGCTATTTTTTAGAAACACATTTCAAAATTGGTGCAAACAAGATAAATCTAGCAAAAAATATGTCATTGAACAATTTCATACATAGTTCCCAATCTTGCCCTATTTACAATTCAGTCCCAAGTTGATGCTATATGTCACATGGGAGCCATAATGAGCCGTCGCAAATTGGAGATCGAGATACAATGAGAGTTGGAAGAGCTAGGCCAACTTATCTACCCAAAGAAGATTGGAAGTTTGCCAAGGAGTTTTGAGAGAACCTCGAAAGCCTTAAGCAACAACGAGAGAATGCTAGAGTGCGACTTGAGTCTACGACAACTTCTCATTTGGGTAGTGGTGGTGTGGGACATTTCCATGCAGATTTCATAAGTCGTCTACTTATAAACTCAACTTGACTTTAATGACATTTTCACTTGCCAACTTTATAAGAAGTGGTGAAAAGTTTAAAAGATCTAAAAGGACTATTTTGTGTGATGAAAGAGATATGCCCTCGTTTTGGTTGCATATGATAAATGTTTCAGCCCATAAAGGAAATATAGAAGTAAATTTTTTACATTCTACAAGAAGTAAAAATATTTGCCTCATAAAAAATCTCAATTGTTAACCTCATCATTTTTAACCTTGGAAAATTTATTTCCAATGAGCATCCCACTAGGTTCACTATAAATTCATTCATGATGGCTCCCAAACTATTGCTATTGCTAGTTTTTTTGTTGAGTAGTTTATCATAATTTCTAAATGTTAAATTCTTGAGAGTAGGACTTCACCTTGTTTAGGGGCCCATTGTAAAACTAAATCATTATTTTCCTATTAATTTTGGGCCCATTAGACCATCAAAATAGTACTATGGCATACAAAGAAATTCAGCTTACTACTTGAGAATGATACTCATAATATCATAGTACTACCATAAGTGTTTTTTTGACAAGGATTGATGAACTCCATATTTCAACTTCAAGAAAATGAACTTTCTTACAAACTATTTTTTCAGAAAATCTAGTGATTCTTCTTGGGAGTCACTTGCACCCATCCTAGAGTGCTTGATGAACTTCATGATTTGGAGGGAAGAAAAGCATAAACTACATGCTTTGTGCTAAGCAACTCCAAGGCTACAACAAGGCTTTGATTCATGAAGACAAACATGAGTCATTGCAGCTCCTCAAGAAGATAAGCAAAAGCTAGATCTTTGGAGTTGGAATTGTATTGTCCTTGTGCACATGGGAAGAGAGATCGTGTACTTGTTGTACATGTGGAACAAGTACCTCAAAACACACTATTGTGCTTAGACCGTTGCTGATGGGGAAGCAAACCACTCTTACAAACAAGAGAAAGGATTTAGGCTAAAAAACTGGGCACACTCAAACATTGTAAGATTCAAAATGCAAGTGTAATATAAATCTGCATATGGGATATTTTTTTATAGGGAATCCACAACGCTTATGTTGAAGTCAGGACATGTGTATCTGATTGGCAAGGAACAAATGGAGCACTGCCAAAATAAAGTAAGAAGGATATTCCACATTCCGCTTGATTTTGCTGACCAAGTCCTCATCAAGGAAATTTTCTGTCTTGGCCCACTTGGGAGAGAAGTGATTATTCTGAGTCTGCAGTGTCACTTATCAGCTGGGCCATGCAGACAGAGAGACCATGAAGAAGATCTTCATGATCAACTACTTTAGGCCCACACATTCCCGCACGCACTCATCACCGCCATCAGCTCCTTTACTTGGATTCCGAGTGTATGTAGTCTTCAAAATTCATCTTGATGAACGCTTAAAGCAGTTGTGTCGTGCAATCGTCAGAAGTTGGGCCATTTCAGTAAGTAGGCTACTAATATATCTATCAACTTGTTACTTTAAAGAGAAGAAAGGAGGTTAAGAATTAAGTGCTTCAGTACAATTATGAGCTTGCAATCAAAAATATGGAAAAATACTTGATATTATCTGAGGTCTCAGTTTTAATTGTGTGTTGAAACCAATTAGTGCTAGAAAGTTGGAAAAAGGTTCGGAATACGTAGCAGTATAAACTATTGAGCTGTGAGTAGCGTGTTGTACTTGTGTCGTGTCTTATAGCGTTCCAGTGATTCCAAAACAGCTCAAAGTGGTTTTTTCCAGTCATCCATTTCTAATTATGATGTAGTAATTGTGGCAAGGAAGTGGCAAACGAGAATGATGAAAAGCTCATCAGCTCTGTTCAACGTATTTGTACTTGGACATTGCTGAATAGACTTTTGCTCCCTTAAGAGATTTTAAGAATCTCTGAGAATCATGAATTCTGTCTAGTGGAGATCTTGTCACCACTAGCCTCCATTACCTGCAAATTGGAATCGATAGATAATGTTTTCCAAGCAGCTCGTGACGCACTACACCTTGTTGATTATGAGAGATTTTCTACGTCTGTGGAGCTCCGTAGCGCCTAGTTGGTACTACCCTCACTTGCAGTATATAAGTTCAAGAAATCTGGAATAATCTGACGTGCGGAACAAAGTCAGATTCCACTAAGGACACCGTTGTTGTTTACTGAAGGAAGATTACATCCAAGTATTAACCTTTTGTTAGCGTAACTTGCTATTTCATGTGTTATACAAAATAAGTTGCTCGTTGATGATAGAAAATTTACCATGTAACCCTCAAACTGGTATTGATAGTCTTTTCGTTATTTCTCAATGACTCCTTTCCAATACAGTTAGTCATCGGTCAATAATTACACATGCAGATCTTACTAGTAGCAATAAGTAGGTCGGGAGAGTATATTCGATAGCAATCGGTATAGATATTGGCGTAACCTAGCTTGCTCAGATAGTTTCAGCCAAAAGCATCGGTGAAATAATGTGTGCCGCGCTCTGACTTGAAAGACAACTTCTGCCGCGCCTCATGCATGGAGGGCAAAACTGTTCAATCTATATTCCTATAGCTTACTGTGATGGTCCCTCCAAACAGTAAAGGTGATCACTGAAAATTTGGACTGATGACTGGAAAAGATTCAAAGCAAGTAAATGATACCGATTCCTCCGCATGAAATTCTTATATCTTATCTGAGGGTTACACTACCTAATTCCTTATGGCTGCTTGCTAGTTGAATATACTTTCCTGGGTTAGCGATTCAGGAAAAGGTAAGAATTGACACTAGTGACACGAGGTATAACCCCATAGAGATCACTGCTCATTGACTATAGAGTAATTGAGACCGGCGGGGATATGCTGCCGTGCAAATCTCAAATCACCCTGAAGTGGAAAATGCATGCATGCAGACAGGTAAGCAATTACCATATGGGACAACAAAGTCGATAACAATGGTGACATTTTGAAATGGATGGGGAAGATTGTCCGTGGGTATGGTGCAGCTGGAACACTAAGCTACAAACACGTAGTCTTCAGCGTCAATGGCCAAGAAAGCAGAAGGAGCAGAATTTCCGCGCCAATCTTTGTGGGGGCAGGCTTCAGAGATAGTGAAGTGAGCTGGTGGTGAACAATCAAAAGAGGAATTAGATGCAGCTGCAAAAAGGCTGGGTGGGCTGCAGTGGCTGCAAAGAACTGAGGAGATCTGTGATTCTGTGGGAGAACGAAAGAAATGGATTGGGC